>VWPU01026024.1:0-27244 GCA_013398955.1 Callaeas wilsoni
TCCAAACCGAGACACTAGCTTACCCTGAAATGGAAGTACAGCAACATATATTTGACTCTTTAAGAAAAAATGCTTCTCAAGAAACTTTTAGATGTAAGACTTGATGGCAACAAACTAATACAGTTTCATATAACACACGTTTCTGCATTTCTGCACCCCTGAACACAGTATGGATTTTTACAGACAGATATATAAGCGAAAAGATTCGTTTTTGTGACTTTGGATATTAGTCTGCAAAGCTGCTTCTCCCACCTCGTGGCAGGCCCAAGAGGCTGAAGGCACACAGTACTCTCTAATGTAGCCTTTATGCTCTGCTGCTGCATGATCCTACTTCTAATATAAAGATCTCAGCAACTTTACTACCAGGTATGGTGGAAATGCATGTGAGATCACAGAGGCCTCAATGAAAACAGCAGGAATTGTCAAATTAAAACTGGTTTTCAATCTATCCGAAGGGGTCTATACATTTAAAATTTGTAATGAAAATCCACAGACAATAGGTCTCCAGTTCGTAGTGGCCCTTCATAGGTGACTCACATGGTCTAAGGGTGCTTGTGTACTCAGTGCAGGAGTCTGGGACCAGTCACTGTTTCTCTGCATGTATTTGGTACCAGTAAGAGAGGCCAAGTGTTCTCCACAGGCATATCGATCCAGCTCCAAACTGAGCTACCCATACTGCCCACTTGGAATGCCTAAGCATCAGGCAGAGAGAAGATCCTTAACTGAGGTACTCCAGTCTGTTTTGTAAAAGTACCTACAACCCTGCTGCCTTCAAGTGCTTAAGCTGCTGCTTCTCCACTTCAAGCTTAAGTTTTTCAGGACTACCAAGTCTGTGCTATCAGACAAGCAGAGGCTTCTGTTCTTTGAGCAAAGGGAGCAACATCAGCATTGATGACCCAACCTTGCCATCCTTGCATACGCAAAATCTAGTCCTATGGCTATACCAATGTCGTATGAGTGTCAATCCGAGCAGAAAGGCCACACACTAACAAGAACAGAAGTCTTCAGCTGACTCCAACAGGAATTCGTGCACAGCAAGCACAGAAAGTCAGCACTGCTGAACATTATTAGTAACTGCAGCTGGGTTCCGCTCAGCTAAATCTGCCTCATCTACAAATGACCACCAGAACATGAAAAAAGCAGAGGAATTGCCATACCTTAAGTGAAAAAATATGATTGGATAAATCCCAAGCATAAGACTTTCTGCCTAATTAGTTAAATCCCCTTAAGACATTAAAAAAAAAATACCTAAAAAGGCTCTCAGTAATTTGTAATAAGATGCTTAGATAATGCACTCGCTATCAAGGGAAGTTTTCGGTTTCACTGTACTCCATTTTTTAACATCTTGGCAAAGACCTTTTTCTCCCTCTCACGCTAAAGACCTCCCATTGACACTGTAGCTTTAGCCTGGGAGCAACTGGTGACTATTTCTGATGAATAGCAGGCAAGAGAGTTTTTAAAGCCAAACAACATGCACACAAAACTGAATTCTCCATCATAGCTTCCTTCATTTAGCAGCTTTAAAGAAGCCTAAGACAAGGAAGTTTGGGAAAGGTAAGTGCTCACCTTACACAAGCAGATTTTACAAGGGGGCAGAAGCAGAGTGAAAGCACTGTGGGGAGAAGCTGTCTCTCCTGTGGCTTGGCATCAATATATTCCTGCCCTACACAGAAGTCTAGCAAGGCTGATTTAGGCCAGAAGGGTACCTGAGCAAACAGATGAAAAGAAATATCTTTTGGAGCTGACTCTGAATGAAATGGGCTTTCTTCTTAAAATAAAAAATCAAAATCAGTTGAAGGGAGCAATTAAAACATTAGAATTTCTCTCCAAGTCTGATTTTCTCATTTTGATTCTATTTTGGCTTTTTAAATATATAATATGCTACATTTATATGTGTTTTGGACTTGAGACTTTATTTCATAATAAGAAATTTAAAAGGCTGGGTTTTTACAGCAATTTTTTTAACAGCTTTATATCTTTTCAATTATTTAAACTGTAGCCCACTCTCTACCAGCATGAAATAGTGAGAGAACTTGTGTCAAACTTTATATCTAAACCTTTCATCAATGGGTTGATTTAAAGCATGGAAGTTTAAAGTGCAGCTGGATAATACTGTAAAGATGCTAATCAAAGATGCTCTGCTGACAGTGGTTGTCATGGACTTTTAGCGCACTGTGACTAGAATCTGTTCTGCAGAATGAAATGTTTTGATGGGCTGTCTGAGTACTGACTGCTCAGTGTAGCATTTCAGGTACACCAAAGTTCTTCCTGATTTCTGTACACGAAGAATGCAAACACCAAAAATGCTGAGTAGCCGAAATCAAGGGTATTCAGAAACAACCAGGATTGCCATCCCTTCCTCCCCTCCTTTTTTCTTTAAGTCCATCAAAATAAAATTTTACATCGCTTCAGCTTTTCTTTTTGTGCCAAGTTCCAGCAATGAACCTGCTTTATTAAACTGACATTTTGCAAGTAGTTAGTCCTGAAAACTGACTAAGCCCTTTTGGTATTAAAAAAATCATCCTGGAGGCAGCTGAAATATTAAATAAAAAAAAAAAAGAAAAAGCTAATGGAACAGGAGGAAATCTGATTAATTTCTTTTTTTTTTTTCCACAGAGCAATGCTGATGAAGCAAGATAGTGATTTTATTCAGCAATGAGGTAATTTATTTGGCAAAAATAGAAACTACCTGAATCTTGGATGAAAATCTAAACCATGCTTTAGCTGAAGTTCAGAAATATTATGTAAGCTCGCTTGAATTGTGTTTTCATATCCCACTCTCATAATGACAGATTGGCTTCCATACTAAGTTAGGACCTGCCAAGAGGTGGATGGGAAAATTGAAGAATAGCAAGAGCAGCATAGACCTGAAGCAAAGAGGGTGATTCAATTGGAAGGAGATGTTTTATGAGAAATCAGCATTCCAACATAGTTACCTGGCAGTTTGGGGCAATTAGATTGGATATTTGAAACAGTAGTTTTGTCACATGAATTAATTTTATTACTCTCTCTTTAGTTAACTCAGCTCACCCTGACAATCAAAGTTGCTAAGGAAATTTAGGAGTGGGATTTAAAAAGAGTTTTTCAAAGCAAATATTAGGTATGTATAGTATAAGGATATACCATCTTATTACATTTGTAGGAAGACTGGAAACATAGTGCATGCAGATTCATTTAAACAATATGAAGATTTTTCTTTCCTATCCTTTCTGCAATTTTATGAAAAAAGGTGTGTAGTTGCACACTCGAAGCAGTCAGGTACTCCACATACCCTGCACATATGGCAGTGTGCTTTTTTAACTAAATACACCATGCTGAACTGTGTGCACTTCATTGAAGTACCTAAATCAGATGGACAATTCCAAAAAATAATTCATTGCACCCAAAAGACAAGCTATCGCCCTCTGTTTATCTCTACTGATCCTAGAGGGAGGCTACAGAAATGTAAATCTTACTTAAAACCTTATTTAAATCTTTGTATTTTCTAGGGATGAAAGCAGGCTTTACATGCACATTATTTTATTGATTCAAATGCAAATCTGTTTTGGCAAAAACTCCTACTGCCATGAATTTTTTTGAATTCAAGCAATTTCAGAATATTAGTTTATATGATAATGGTTAAACTCTTGCCAGTTACTACAAGGCTTTGGGTTTTTTTCTGTAGCAAAAAAAAAGGTATATTTTTCATTATGTTTCTTTCCAACATGCTTGAAAGAGAAGTCACAACTGTTATTGCTGCCTAATAAAGTTAAGTGCCTGCTCTGAGTAGAAATACATCAGGCAGGGACTAGCTTGCATTTCATTCTCAGGACAGAAAGAACATGATGGTTGTGAACTGAAAATGAGGTTATATCAAACAGAACAAAAACTAGATGTGGTCACAAACCAACCAATTCAGCGCTTTGGTGCAAGGTTACTATTACTACAGATGACTCTTTCACCTTATAAACTGTGTTTTCATTATGTTTCTGATAAAGGTACATTTGGAAGAGGGCTGTTTCCTTGCCCTTTGAGAGGATTTTGTTTACCAGTTGGGTTGTGCAGCACCCTCACATGAATTTCACCAATGAGCAGATCTAATACAGAAAGCTGCAGGACAGTACACTGAAGTCATGTAAGTGCCTTTTGCTCTTTATATCGTAGAAATTAAAACAAACAAAACTAAACAAAATCTAATCTTCTCTGTTCTGCAGGCTGACACGTCCCCAAATCCTTAATCTCTTCAAGTGCCTAGCCTAGTCTAGTTTCTGTAACACCATCATACATTGCAGTCCCTGTCCACATCCAAGAATATACTCTAATCTGGGATCTCTTGATTTAATACATGTTGCCACACTGCCCTTGACCTCAGAAGGACTTTGAAGTTTTCTGGCTGGAGATGAAAGTTACAGTATGTGTGGCAGGGCTGGGCTGTAGAGTAAGAATTGCTAACTCAACAACTTGTTAAAACACATATTTCCAGGACCTTTTTTTTTTTTTTTTTAAGACTAATAAACACACTGTTTCCAGGATTTCAGTCCTCTCGTTCAGATTGATTAGATGAGAGATGAATTTGAACAGACAGATAGATTAAATCAAGAGTTATGGGTAAATTATTTCCAGTCCTCCAAATCTGGCCTGATGGTATCCATTTCCTAGTTCTCCTTAAGGATTTCTGCTGGAGTGTAGCCTATAAAGCTTCCATCCTGAGGCACATCATCAGGTTATGAGTGGCATATGCAATCTGAAGATACCTTCCTGAAGAGGGCTTTATTCTTTGGAAGCCCTAAGAGGAGACCAGATTCAGAACGTACTTGTTGGCAATGTTACTCTTTCCAAAAAACAAAGAACTCGCAGAGGCGTTCGATATAGTGTGACCAAATCTGTGTGAAAAGCAAGAGGGATGAAACTCCTTGGGATTATTGTTTGCCTCCCTGTCGTATGTTCATGCTATTCAGACCCAAAGCAGACATCTGTTGGACAGCTTAGTCATATTGTAAAAATGCCAGATGTAATTAAAGTACGTACTCATTTCTTGCCAGTCAAAAGAACCTGAAAAAAAGAGCTCCAAACCAGAACACCCAATCACAGATTTCTCTTTCTCATAAAGGATCACATTTTCATGAGCAGAAGACTCATTCTTCAAATTGCTGCATAGGCAGGCAGCAATAAATCCTTGCAGATCTCTTTTTGGACCTCTAAAAAGGTACTGCATTTTCTTACCAGGAAAAAGTGAGATCAGCTCTTGGTATCTCCCCATGCTTGGAGAATACTGAATTTACAAAGATGAATAAGGAGACAGGAACTCTTTTATTACATGAGAACCATGGATGAATGAGGTGTCATCCTTGACACTAAGTATCTAATATTTAATTAATAGTATCATAGAATGGTTTGGACTGAAAGGGATGTTAAAGTTCATCTCATTCCAACCCCCTGCCACGCCAGGCATACCTTGCACTAGACCAGATTGTTCAAAGCCCCATCCAACCTGGCCTTGAACATTTCCAGGGATGAGGCATCCATAGCTTCTCTAAAAAATATGTTCCAGTGCCTCACCACCCTCACAGTCAAGAATTTTGTCCTAATATCTAATGTAAATCTGCCTTTTTCAGTTTAAAGCCACTCCCCCTTATCCTGTCAGTCACTCCACGTCCTTGCCAAAAGCCCCTTTACAGTACTCTAATAGCCCCTTTAGGCACTGGAAGAGGCTCTTAGGTCTCCCTGAGCCTTCTCCAGGCTGGACAACCCCAGCTCTATAAGTCTGTTTTCATAGGAGAGGTGCTCTGACTTTGGACAGAGTCAAGTAGTCACATGCAAAAAAGGAATTAAGACAATCTAGTGAAACAAAGAACTTGTAAGGGTTAAAACAAACAAACAAACAGCATAATCTGGTTTATTTATGTCCAGGTGGGATAAACTACATGCTATAGGGATAAACCAACATCTGAGAGTTTCAAGTCAGACACTAGCAACAAGTTTCTAAGTCTAAGAGTGCAGAATTGAATTAGATTGCCTGGGATAAAGCAGTACCTGATAAAATTTTCAGCACTAGGCATTTGTAAGAACAAGTTCAACAAGCATCTATACAGAAAGATGAAATCAACTCTACTCTGGTCAGAGGATCAGATGAGTTGATCTAGTCATTTGGGTGACTTTTACCCCAAAGATTCTAAACTCTATGCTGAATCAAAACGTGTTTTGCCTGTACCTCCTGGTTCTGTGACAATTGCAAACCCTTTTCCAGATAATTAGTGTTTTAGGATTACAACAAAAGGAATGCAGCATTACCAGAAGACTTTAACCCACTTTACGGAACAAAACACTGCTAAATTGCCAAGTAAGAGAAATAGAATGTCATCTTGAGGACTGCCCTAACAAACAGAAAAGCTAATCAAACTTCAAGTTAAGCAAAATTGTTTAGCCATCTTGCTGAAATGTTTTATGATTTATGGTACTCAGACACAGGAAACACCATGAAAAGAAGCAGCACACAACTTTCCTCTCATCCTCAGTGAACTGGTTTTATATACTACCATTATTTACTGCAATGATGTCTTAGAAATGCTTCACTGAAACAGATCCACACTGTCACAGGTTCACAAAGCATTTGCAAAACATATTTTCAGTACCTGAAGTACTTGAAGACATATGTGCTATTATTAGGATTCTCCACTAATAGGATTCTCTCACTAATTGTGATGCTAGTGTCACTCCTTTGAATTAAGTATCAGTACACCCGTCCTTTCATGGGATTCAAGAAAATACTGAGTGTAGGTTAACACCTCCAGAATCTTTTTTTATTTCACAATTTATTTCAGAAACACTATTCACAATATGTCCCTGGTCAGAACTCCTTACTGCTGGAAATCTCTTCTAATTCACTATTCTACCTAGTGTTTCCTATTAATTAGCTCTAGGCAGCACCCTGCTTAGGAGTTTACATGGACCTGAGTTGTTTTTTGAGGGTCTCTGCACTGACCAGGCAAAGGAGACACAGCTCAAACTCAGGCCACCTGCATATGGCTGCTTTCTGCTGGGTCACTCACATTCATACAATTACAGAGGTAAAGGCCCTTTCACAGACACACACGTGTTCAGTGGCTATGGGGAGAAGTCCTACCCATGTAAGTGGATTGAATGATACGCTTTAAATTGCAAGCAGGACCAGCTACTGGTGGCTTCCTTTTACTGTTCCTGCTGAAGGGCTCTGTTCACCATACAAGTGCTGACAGATTGTTTGATGAAATTTTCAAGTTCAAGAGATGAACAAAAGCAAATATTAACCAAAAGAAAAGGAACTATTTTCATGGTGTTCTTTCATACTTCAAAAAGTGGTACTTCTGTTTCCTTCTTCCCACTTGCTCTATCATGGTTAATACGTCTTAGGTCATTCAGAGGTGGTCGAACAACCTTGAAGTGGTAGTGAACTGATCCAAAAAGTAATTTTTCAGACTTAATTAATATGAATGCTTAAGAAGGGGAGAGTTTTTTATTTTGGATTATTAAAAGCAGATGTGTTGGATCAGAGATGGACTTAGACTGACTAGGGGAGGACATACTTCATCCATATGAGCCATCAAAAACTCCAGTATGTTAAGTCTAGGCTACTTATCAGAATTGCTTATAGCCAGCAGAGAGGGATAACCACCTTTAGTGTATAAGTCAGCCCATCCTAAAATAACTGTCAAGGACATTAGAGGTTTATCATTCTATGGAAGTGACCATTTTTCCCCCACCAACTATTAATTCCTAGGGGCTTAATTTATATTACATGAGGAAAATCTCCCCACAACCTCAAAAGTCAACCTCAAATTGAAGCCCAGTTTTTGAATAGGAGCTCTTCTCTTTTCTTTCAAGACTGCCAAACTAATCTCGCACTAATATTTCTTCTGTAAGACTTTTTTATGTTACAGGTCCAGAACTTAACAGACAATCAAAATAATTTTGTAATTTTTTTCAGCTCTTCCAAAAAAGTTGCAGGACTCCTCTGACAAATTTTTATTTTGTTTGTTTCCCAGTTTTAGGAAGGGAGACATGAGCCACATAAGTATCCACAAATTTATCTAGATCAATTCCTGAGTTGTTTTAGGCTTGACCATCAAATTAGCTTTGGATAATTAACCTTTAGCACTGATCCCAAGTCATATTGTGACACCAAACCTGCTTCTGTCTATTTACATATCCTTGCTTTCCTCCATTATAAAGTTATGAATTGATTTTTTTTTTTTTTTTTTTTTTTACAAAGAGGCTATTTAATTGCTTAGATTGTGGTGCTTTTCTCTTCCAGCTTGTCTTATTTTGTCAGCATATTCAGTATAATATTTTACGTCACCAAATTTCTCACTGACCAAACCTACTATGTTTGCACTTTCTAGTAACATACGTGCTTTCTTATGGTACATTTCTACCACCTGATTTAGGCCAAGAATTTTTATCTAGATGGGCATCTCTGAATTCAGAATTCCACATAAATTGCAGGACAAAACAACAGATCTAAAGGGGTAGTTATGGTTAAGTGGCAAATTTCATACTTTGTCAGACTAATGGAAGAAGATAACACAAATTTCTCCTCATTGTTATAGGAGGCCATTTTGCTGCCATCTAAAAAATGTTAACAGTGTAGCACAAGGCATTTTGCTAAGAGTTGCAATTTCAAGCCTTAAAACTCAGAAATCCTTATGACATTTTAGAGATCTGGGCTTTGAAAACTGATTTTTGCATTTTATTTCCCTGGATGCAGGATGATGAAAGATCTGCAAATGTCTCCATGACCTCAGTCTAACACATTTCGCAGCAAAATGCATCAGCACCGCATTTTCATGGTAGACAAAGAACCAAAAATTTTTATGATCTTTATTACACCATGATAGAAATGTAGATTTGGGTATAGGATTTAAGATCTTTTATAGCTTATAAACAAACATATATTATTTTTTCATAAGACTAAAGTTTCTAGCTAATCTTCATATTCTTTTCAGAATTAGTTTCATCTCACAGCCCTTTTCATTCAGTCCCTTCTCAGACATGACTGCAACTTTTGGAAGCGATGGTAACTTGTATTAAATACAACATAGTATGTGATCTTAATAAAATAACTAAGAAATCCATCACCATCTCCTTAAGCTTTTATTCCGCATTCAGGCTCTTAATTCTGGAATTCCTGTGGCTTCTCTAAATGCTTCTCCAAAACATCGGAACATTTCCAAGAATAAGTCTCCATTCTCCCCCCCACCCCGGCACTCTACAGCAGCCCCATTCCTCTCTAGTGTACATAGGATAATCTGGTAAGTCAGTTTCTAAATCAATTATATCAGACATAAAATATGCTGGTTTCTCAGCTACAAACTGGATACAAATTGCTTTACTGATATGTGTCACATAGACAAATATTTCAAATCAGATATCAAAGGCTCAGCTACTTGTCTTATGAAAACAAGTCTTGTCATTCCTATTTCTCAAAAGTAGTTCAATCCAAAATTAGTCTAGCAATCAATAATTCTTACTGAATTATGTTACGGAGGACCATGTTGATTGATACATTATCATCATTATTTATGCTGAAGGAAATTAAAATATGGACAAGCAATTAGCACTGAGACAAACAACACTGAAGCGAGGAAAAGACCTAAGCCCTGTTTAGTCCATAGTCTAATCTTTAACTAATTGGTTGTACTCCTTCAGTTAAATCTCAGAGAAAAGCTTTAAACACTGAGGCAATCCCATTTTAATAGGTAACAAAATCTTCTGAACTTTGTAGTTCATTTATTGCCAGCTTACAAGATTTTTGGATTTGCATACATCCAAAATCTATGGTCACTTGGTTCCCCTATAAACACATGAAAGTCAGAATTGTGTCTAATCTCATTCTCTACACTCTTTCCATAATAGAAAGTGAGAACTTTCTGAGGATAGTTCATTCCATCCTACAATAAGTGTTGAAGGAGGAATACACTTTCTGGCAGTTCTTATTTTTTTCCATTAGCTGAGGAGTGAACAGGCACTTTCACAGAGCAGTCTTGGACATACAGTTTTAAAAGGCTCAAGTCCAGTAAAACAAGCCTATGCAAATCTAGGAGAATGAGCCTACATTCTCAAGGAATGGTCTCACTCACCAAGTTGAATATAAATCCTTCATGTAATTCTGCAAAGAAAAAGAAATCATGATATCAGATTCAAGGGTCATATTTCAAGGACAATGAGGAATTTCTGGAAATGCTAGAGAAAGGAACACTTGCTCTTATGTGTTTGATTTAGTGACTTAAATTTGTTTCCACTTTGAAAAATGCCTCATCTATCTTCTTGCCTGTCATATTAAAAACCCCTTACTCCACAAACCTTGAAACAGGTGGGTTGCTCAGGCTTGCTCTTATCACTGTCTGCAGTAGGAAGGAGAAAAGATTATTTAATTCCATACTGATAAATATAATGAAAGAAGAGATGACAACAGAGAATTTCATTGTTGGCTTCCCAAACAGTTCCTGCTACTTTACAAAAAACAAAACCAAGAAAGACTTGTATGTGTGGTAAGGTCCTCTCACTATCACTGTGCAGAGTATCTGTGTTGAGATTGATATCTGATGGATGGGCAGTTTCACAGAATCACAGAATTGTTTGGGTAGGAAAGGATTTTATCCCAGGTTGCTCAAAGCCCCATCGAGCCTGGCCTTGAAGAGTGGAGGGGCATCGACAGCTTCTCTGGACAACCTGTGCCAGGGCCACACCACCCTCCCCAGAAAGGAAGAATTTCTTCTGAATATCCGATCTAAACCTACTCTAAAAGTTTAGGTTACCTTCTGCAGTTTAGGGACTACAGAAATCTTGTAGCAGAGTTAAATGTTCAGACTGAATTTAAGAGTAACAAGAACTATATTTTATCCACCAAAACACGGCTTCCTAGAAATTATTTTGGTTCTGAACACTGAGTTGTGGCAGTTATAATATCTGGTCTCCATCCTTGCAAAGTGCCTCGAAAGGCATAATAAAGAATGTTTAGGAGTATGTTTTGTTTGCAGTCAGCCTATAGGCATGGAATGAACTGGTTTCTGGCCTATGCAAAGTAGCTTCATACAGGATTCAAAGTAATCAGAAATGTGAATCTCAGTAGAAAAAAATTTGTGCATATCTAGAGCTGTTCCTGGTATGTGACAAATACACATCACTCACATTTACTTCAAGGAGTGAAAATATACCTTTCCATCATAGTACATTTTTTTTTGTACTGCCCTAGAAAAAGTACTCATCTTTGACTAGCTATGTAAAAAGAAAAAGAAAAATAAATTACTCCATCAATAATTTATATTTATCAATTTCAAATATATACTCAAATGCAAGGCCTATAATCTTACATAGCTCAACAGAGAAAGAGATGATAAAGTTTCAGTTTTACACAGAAATTAATTTCTTTAGAGTGCAAAAATGCTCTGATAAACAGAATATTTCTCACCAGATGGCTTCTTTTAAAATGAAGTATTTAAAAAACAGAAGTACCATATGGAAAAAAAAAAAACATTAAAATAACCCATGCAGGGGCAACCTCAGTTTCAGCTCCATAATGAAGTACATATTCAATATTGCTGCCCAAGATTAATGGATTTATTCTGTTATGCATACAGTCTACAGAGAGCAAATTAGGCAGTCTTAACTATCATTTCTCCAGCTTTTAGACCCATGTGGTCCATGAAATCTTCTCTAAGTTAGTCAATTCCAATTATATAAAAATCTCAATTCTTATTTATCTATTTATAATTTTTTTTGAAAACTTTTTTCTCTTATTCCCAAAGAACTACCTCAGTGGTGACCCCCTGATTTCTACAGTGGGTTTTTGTCTTTCTTAGCCTTTGTGATACCTTTACCCTGCATGCTCAGAGATACCTTCATGAGAGCATCATGAAGAGAACAGCCCAGAACCAAATATTTCATATCCACACGGTAGATATAATCCATACGTAGCAACCCTCAACCTGCCTTTTCCTCTCTTCCACCTGCAAAGGCTACTCTCACCTGTGAATTCTGACCCCACACACTGCTGACCTGCTCTAAGGTCATCCCTGCCTGCTCCACTGCCTTTGCAGCATATTCTAGGATTTAGCCCAAACATTGGCTAGATTGGGGCACAGGAGCAAAGACAAACCCTATAACTGGGTTTTGTTCCTTAAATCCACATTCATTCCTATCCTCATTGCCTGCCACAGAGGAGTAGCTACAGAATCCTAGGGTTATACAGTAAAGAAGACAGCATAAACTGGACCCATGACTTCTTGTATGAACACATGAAACACAAGAGCTCTGCAAAGCTTAAAGCATTTTGTATAAACCACTAGAAAAGCTTCACCCATCTCCCCACCAACCATCCTCTGCCCATTCCAGCCACAGGTTGCTGCTGTTTTTTTTCAATGATTTAACTCCAAGCACTTAAAAGAAAGAACATTTCAATATGTTTTTCTGACAGATAAGAAATTACCTGGATATCAGGAGCTATTGAATTCAGCTTTAATAGTATCAATAAACATTTCTTATTAAATTATGAAATTGATTTTATCATTTTGACCACTATGTTTTTACATCAATATCATCATATGACAGCAAATGTAGTTACAGCTTCCTTATTGATCTTAGGCATAGCACTCCAAAGTACTCATTTGACTATATTACAAAATCAAACGTGATTTCCTACAGTACTGTAGTAACTTTTGGTCATGTCTTGATATGAAGAACCAATAACAAATGAATTTTCAAGTTATTAAAAGATACGCTTTGTTCTCAGAAGCCAAGGCACAGTTCTTCTGCATGTGTTTAGCAGTTTCAAGGCAAGCTTCAGGACCTAGGGATGTTGTTCTTCTTTTATGTCAAATAATAATCCCTCCTGTTCCTCTTGATGAGCCATCCATCAGGTTTCTTGTGAACAATCTAAACACTATTTATTAATGAGAAGGAACAAAGTGCTGTTTATAATGCTCATTCAAGCAATCCAACAAAAACTCAAGCATTTCTGTAGCTTGGGAGCATTACTCTTGATCTCACCCTCCCCACTGTCAGGATAATAGCTATGTGTTGGGCCACTCCATCTCCCCATAAGGTTTAATGTTCTGTTAAGAGAATGCATAATTCAAAAGGACCACTGTTGCTCTGATACATGCATAACAGTAAATCAAAGGTATAATGTGCTAGATATTTATGTCTCAGGGTTAAGAACAAGTCTGATCAGATTAAAGAAATTTCAGTACTGGGCTTTTTGGCTGCTGTAAATTTCCACAGGCCCTCCCACATTTGAATCTTTCTAGGCTGAAGAACTATGAGGCATCTTCATTGATAGAAACTGCCTTCATCGAAGAGGAGCTGTGAGTTGAGACCTTAAGCTGTTTTTTCAGATTGCACTTTTGTGATGAATCTGTGGATCTGCTAATATGTTACCCAAAGGTGTCTTTTCCAAACACTCATGTTTCTTCCTCCCTAATTGTACAGACATCTGTTTCCAAATGTAACTAGTCCCTCCGGGTCTTGTGGACTCAGGGAAAGGGGCGGGAGGGGTCAACTGGAATTTATGCTCTTACCCCTCTTGCACGATTATTCCCTAATATTCATGATTCCCTAATATTCATGAAAATATTTGAGCTACTGACAAGTATTTGCCTTGACAAGCCTGTGGAAAACTCAATACACTCTTGTCTGTCTCAAGATAAACTATTCCCTGAAACAAGACATCAGCAGAGCACAGGATCTTGTTTCATTTTGCTCTGATTAAAAAAAAAAAAAAAATTGGTAAGCTGCTCAAAAAATATTCACAACTTAATGCCTATGGGAATGAGTGATTCATATAATGCTGGTTAAATCAGTCACAGCACAGACAGCCAATGCATTGACTCCATGCAATGACTCTGGGCTCTGTAAGTGCTGCTGTACCAAAGCCAGAACACAGGATAGACCACAGCTTACAGTATGGTCTGCTGGTGGCATGCGGGTATCACTGTTTTGTTCATTTGGTTTAAGCCAATGTTCCTTTTATTTTCTATCCAACCCTTTACAAAATTTCATTATATATTTCAGCAGAAAATGCCTCAGTAGGTCATCCGTCAGAATTGGAGCATGACAAACCAGGGATCTGAGCACACTGAAGTTTGCTGCCCCCCATGACAGATTTGTGTCTGGCCTTTCAGCTCCGAGTCCTTTTGCCAGAATAGCTTCTCCAAATCTTTAAAACACAAAGTCTCTCATTTGTCTGACATTGTCTCAAAAATCCATTTTTTGCTTTCCATCACTGATCACCCTTCCCAAATTACACCTTTACCTTGCAACAATTCTGACTTCACTCAGGATTCTGTTTGGAATCAGAATACATCCACTAGATTCTTTGGACTGGAAACAAAGCAATAGCTCTGCTGGAGTCGATAAAGCTTGTTGATTTATCACCTTTTCAAGATGTAGCCTCAACTGCACGTCCATGTGTCTTCACTGAGCCACCTGCATCCTGCTCTGGAGCTCTTAGCTCAACATCCTAATACCCAAAATCTCCTTGAGGACTCCTGATGTTATACAAGGCAGTGAGAAGTTTAAATTTCCCAGCACAGCCCAGCAAAAAGGGGTTACGTTGCTCAAGGTACAAAGAGCAATTCAACACCAATGTGACTGTAAAGTGAAAGCAAGCATTGGACTGTATGGAAATTTTAAAAACCAAACCTCTGAAGCATTTATGGTGGTTTTTCAGCCTTCTTTGGGAATTATAAAAACACAAGTGAATGCTTCCCACTAACTTCTGAAATACTTTGTCTTACGTAGGCTCTTTGAAAGGTGCTCCTTTTAAAATCTAGCATTTATTCTTACAAGCAGTTACACAGATGAAACACGGAAGTGTGGGTATCCTTGCTCTACAGAAGCAATCAGCTGGGGTGCCATGAGTCACCTCACATCATCTTAGCTAACTAAAAACTCACAGCATCTCATCTCATCTCAGGTAGTTATACATGCTCCAACTTTGTTAGAGAAATTTCTTCAGAGCATAAATCGTCCTATACACAAGGGACTGCATTAGCAGGATGAATCACTGAAGAAAGAAGGAATTTTAGTGACTGACTTAAACTAATAACTAATCTCTAGAGAGGTAAAATCAAAAGAAATAATAATTTTCCTAATCTAAAAAAAAAAAGAAAAAAAGAAAAAAAAAAAAAAAGCTGGCAGCAGAATAGAAGGCAAGATTTTTGTCTTCAGTCTCACACTGATACCTGAACCATCACAACATTTTTTCCTTGCTGTGCTGCCACCCTGCTTTGGCAGCTACTCAGCATTTATCACCAAGGGAATGATTCCAAGGGCTTTCTGGGCAAAGTGATAAAATTGGCAATTTCAACTCAGATCTGGGTTCTTAGCCCTGATCATAATTCACCACTCTTTTTTTTTCAAACCAGTTTTTCCTCAAAAAGTGCCAAAAGACCTCGCTGCTTCCTTGGTACTTTACAGACCTCTGTTCTTGGTCCAGAAGCAGCTCATATTGCCACTAGCCACAGTTTATCAAATCATAGATTAAATATTTCCATCCTCAGACTCCATTTCCTTCACTTCGGCAGTCTTCCCAAGCACATAACTAAGTAATCACATAACTAAGGAACATAAAATGTATTTTGGGATAGACTGGGCACAAGCTCTAAATACTTCAGTTTCCAGAACCTACAAACAGAAGCTTCATTATTGTGCTTTCACCACTACACCTTTGATGCTCAAGTAAGGAAATAAAAAATCTGAAGTTCTCTTCCTGGGTTAGCTGAGGTTAAACAGGTGGTTTTGGTAAGGATTGCAGTTACATTTTGATTACGCTAGCCCACATTCTTACATCACATAATGCTATATGATATACCCAAATGGATCCTTTAGTGCCAAACTGGGGCCCCCAGCTTGATGTTGTTCTAATCATGTTTTTCATTAATCCCTGTGACCTCCGCAAAGCATCACCAACCAAATACAGCCTCTCATAGCTAAGCGTTGGATTTCCTTTTGAGGGTATTTTTTCTGTCTTCTTTTTACTTCTCAGTGGTGCAAAGTAAAAGAGAAAAAGGAATTTTCAAATTCAACCATGATTATTAAGTCTGAGATTTGTCTGAACAAAAATACATCTAAGGAACAAGTTTATTGCAGTTGGATGGTATGTCTTGTCTGGTAACCTGATCTAGTCTCCTAAAGTAAATCTCTAAACATCTTTAGAAGGCTTTGGACCCAGCCTCTGCTACAGGAATGCAAGCGTGAGGCAATGTATGCTGCTTTATAAAGAACTAATATTGAAAGGGAGGCTGAAGGGAGAGGCCAATTCTTGATCTCATCTTGGAGTCACTCCATAGACTTCAAATATGGCCAAATTCTGTCTCCAACCACACCCTGGCAACCTCATTTCCTTTATTAGGGTTGCAATGGCTCTATCTGGGGGGAGAATTTGACCTAGGGGACCTCATTCTCTCCTGGCTGGAGGCCATCACCTCAGGAACTGGAAGTCTCCAGGGCTTTGGACTCAAAAGGAGTCAGAGATTTCTTTGAAATTACACTAGGGACACTGGTCGTCACTGGAGTCTCCTTATGTTTTGTGCAGAGAAATAACATATTTGACTAGAAAACAGAAGTCTGAAGTGGAGTGTGAACTGGAGAGATTTCAACTTGGAGAAGCTTCACTGGCAATATGGGGAGCAGCACAGCTACTACGCGACTTGCCTGCTTTTTAGCTCTGTAGGTGGATTTTCACACACTCTGGAAAGCATTTGACAGATGTTCATTATTATGCGCAGCAATAACTGGTGTATATTAAAATGAGCTGCTTAAGAGGGGAGGAGAGAAATGATGCACCTGCTTATGCACCTTCCCATCTACTGCTGTTTCTTTGCTGGAAAATAACCATTAATTTATGCTCATCTGCATAAAAGAAAAAGACTTTGAAGAAGATTTCTCGCTGGCAGCAAGGGCAGCTGAAGACCATTTCAGGCACTCAGTCTGTCTTCCAGGTGCCCGTTTTTAAATTCACCTTTGAATTACACTGTGACCACTTGGAGTTACCATGCCAAGGGCCAAGGTACATCAGATGCATTTTCTGCAGCCTGCCCACTCGTGTCCTATCATTTGCTAAGTCCCAGCAGAACTCTTCCAGTATCTCTTTCATAATGTCCTATTTTTCCCTGACAAAGAGTTATTACATATAGTAGCCTTTTCCTTCCTCAATCTTTTTCAGATTCCCAACTTAGACTGCTTCAGAGTCACCCTTTTCATCACTCTTTCTCATTTCGGCATGCAAGCAAAGCCCAAACCACTGAGAAATCAGCAGGAATTTACCATTAATTTCCATGCTCTCAAGATTTCTCCTTTGCCATCTATATTTTGAGGAGGTAGCAAGAGGAAGCAGTTCTGTCCCACCTCTGACATCAATGATAGAAGATAATGAGTTACCTCTGAGAACTCCAGGCTTCTGTGCACGCCTGCGTGTGCAGTACAGAGGTGCTGCAGGAGTACATGCAGACCCCTTCGGAATGACAAGGGGAAAGAGAAGTGGCTGCACTCCTGTCTCTTGAACCCTGGGAGTTGTTTTAATCAAAGCCATGGCAGAAACCCATGTTGTTGCTGGATGATGGTTTGCAACTTCCCTGCCTTTCAGCCTTTTCCAGAAGATTCCCCAGGGCTCAGAAAGGTGCCTAGACCCGTGGAAAAATGATCAACAGACAAACCAGGTGAAGCAGGATGGAAAAGCAGTCAGCAGCCTGAGACTAACTATTTTAGGACTATTTAAGAGCTAAGGGCAGCTTCAGCAAACAGATTTGCTGTGGTAAAGGCAAAGCAAAAAACAGGCTGCCCTTCCTACCTCTACAGCAACAAGAGACTGTGGATCTCTCAACCATCCTGTGCGCGGTCCTGTGCCCTGCTGTCCGGACAACCTTCTGTCCAGCAGACCAGCACAGGTGCTGGTGATGTAGACAGGCAGACAGAATTCAAAACTTGGCCCATCAGTAAGCTACACAATCCAGAAACACAGTGGGAAAATTGTTTGTGTGTAGGCTTTTCACATTTCCTTAATCTTCTTTTTCTCTGCCATATGAACCAGAGATGGGCAAGGAAGGAAATCCCACAGCAGCAGCTTGAACACAAGGCTCTAATATCTGTAAGACTGTTTAAGGGGTAAGGCTCAGGAAGGGTGTCAGAATAAGACTCCATCTGGATTTATTACTTCATACTGTTTGCAGATACTTTTATTTTTCATCCACAACAGATTATTCCTGACACTTTTAGAGGGCCCCTGGCCCATTTGCTTATTGATCTGATCTTTACTAGCAATGAAACTAGAATTCTTTACTTACTCAACTTCTGGAGAGTTAAGAGGATACCCTTTTATAATATTCACTGAAATTGCTTCTTGGCTAAAATATTCTCTCATCAGTGTTTTTCATGTGTTCAGCAACATCTGCAGGATGTGGAAAGAACAGAAACAAACCAGATGTTGCAAAAGGTACTGACACTGGGAAGCATAATTATTACAATATCTTGTTCAGTTTTTTTGGTCCATCTTATGCCTTCATACATCAATAACTTTTACTGCTGAAACAGAGACTGACTCATCTAAATTCTTTCTAAACAGATTTACAATCATTTGTAAAAATTGACATATACCTCCCATTAAAGCCAAATTTCCTTTAGCAATTTCAGAGGAAAATAGATTAAGGGAATGTGGATATTTATCTCAGCCATCAACATTTATTCATTTAGGTAATTATCATTTCATTATGCTGTCAAAGAGAGCATGCAGGAAAATTCACCGTGATGAACCAACCACCACGGAAGTCTTCCACCTCTCATGTGAGTTTGGGGTGCCAGCTCGTGCCCTCGCCAAGCATTTGTCACAGTGATATGACAAGGGCCAGGAGTCCAACAGGGTACAAAGGGAATCTGCTGTGCTGTGCAACTGAAAAGGTGCAGCCTGATCCAACAGCGCCCCCAAAAGCAAACCCAGAGAGCTGGACACACCAACACCCTCCCAGCCTACAGACCCAGCCAGCTTGCATCTGCTCCACAAACTTGCTGTTTTACTTTGAAAGCTGTTTACTCGATTAGAAGAAGGGAAAAATAAAACAAAAAATATTAAAAAAAAATTTAAAAAATCATTTCAATCTCACAAATGCCTCATACAGTGCAAAGATCAGGAGAGTCTGTCAGATTGGGAATATTTTCCAGTTACTTTAACTCAGACTTCAGGTACTTCATAGGGGAATCAGAAGACCTGCAAGCCCTGCCAGATTCTGAGGGAACTAAGTATAACTAGATTAATATATAAATCTTATTAACTAAAATGTAGCTGAATATAGTCATTCGTTATCAAAGCCTTTTGATTGTTTAACAAATTGCAACATTTTGGTCTCACGGGCTCCCTGCCAAGTTGAGGCCTAATTAAGGCGGTTGGAAATGAATAGTGTTCTAATTAGTTTAATTACAATATGATGAATTATCAAACTAATTCTTAAAAACAATGTGCAATTAGCCTTTTAGCATTCAACCCATATTTTCCAAAACAGGAAATGAAGCAGAACATGCTTGTTTTTATCAGGAGACTGGAGGCTGAACCACCCCAACATGGGAGACACCAAGGATGCAGTCAGACATGCTGCTCCCCTCCTCCTTTCACCCTACTCCAGGCTTTGCGCCTTGATTCCAACACATTTGGCCACATCTGTGGGAAAGCAGGTTGGTCAGTCCAAGGATTGACCAATTCTAATTTTCAGGTTCTCAACCCAGAATTTTCCCTGTTCCTCCCCTTAATCCTTCCCTTCATTGGGGTTGCATAGAAAATTCTAAGTTATTACATGCGTGGCCATACTGACTTGCTGAGTTTTTTGATTCTTACATTGCTAAGCAATGAACAGTCAAACTCCTTTGCCCATAAACCATAAAGGTGTACAAGCTCCTACTACAGCACAGAGGAGCTTTATGGCTATAACCACTTAGTCTGTGCTTCATAATACCAACTGCACAAAAAATATTTTCCATTTTCTGAGTATATTTCTTTTATATTTATCCTCCTAAGGCCATCTTCTGCCTCTGCCTACCAATACCACTGTGCCACTCCTTCACGCAGGAAACCTTTTCAGAAATATACTTGCACCTGCATAACCTCAGTAATGCTGCACCCTTGGAAGTGAAAGCACCATCTGGTCCTACTGTAGAGAGGTTCATTACTGAAGGAGCAGCCAAAGGTCATCACCTTTCATTAACACTGCCAGGTATGTAAGCAGAATTTGGCTAAATTACAGCATACCTCACTGCTAAGCAATAGAAGAAGAGGTATTAAAAATATAGGCACTATTGAATGGAAAGAAGGAGCAAAGAAATTCTCTTTAATGACATGAATCCTTTAACAAATAATCAGGTTAAAAATGATCCACTTGGTATTTTGATGAAAATGGATTTTCTCATCCTGTGAACCAGAAAGAAAATGTGGCAGTAAAATAGCTTTCGGCATGACTTAATTATCCCCAGAAAGACTCAGGAGCCTGCTCCAGTAAAGCACTTAAATGCATGCCGAACTTTAAGCACATGAGCATTCTCAAGGGACTATTCATATATCTAGAGATAAGCATGTGCTTAAGTGCTTTGGCAAGACACAGATCAAATTGAAGTCTCTCATCAGGGCCTGGAGTCACAGCTAACACATCTGGCAAGCGAGACAAGCGCTTGAGATGTCCCATCCACCTGGGTGCTTATAAAGTCCCCATTGTCCAGGCTATCTAAGTGTTTCCCAATAAATGAAAATAATCAATCACCGTTTCCTTGTTTCCTGACTGGCATGTAGGAAGAGAATTTAAATAGGTACACGTATCTGTAGATTAAATCAGTTTACTAGAGGGAACCAAAACAAGGAGATGAAGTTGCCATATGTTTCTGCTTGTGCTGAAGCTAGTGGTCATGCTTGTTTTTCCTGGAAATTTGTTCCACAAGCTTAGTCTGGATATTGCCAGAGCCTTCATTTACTTGTCAGCAGTGGCAAGGATCCAGTAGATGAGGCTCTTGCAAGAAAAAAGGACTGCAGGGAGCACTGGCCTCTCAAGTAACTATGTTCAAACATACCAAAGGGTTGAATTCTCAAAGAAAGCATCCATCCAAAAGCCACACACTGAGGAGTCACTCCAGGCTGTACAAGGGCACATTGCCTTAAGGACTTGATGATGTTTTTTGGAAGAACACATGGTCCTAGACCCAAAATCTAGGCATGGTCGTTCAAACCAAAGCTGCTGGAGTCTTGCTGCTGCTCCCCTCTTAGTCAGTCACAGCTACAAGCATCCAGCACCATGGAGGTGCCCAGGTTAGAGACTGCTGCTCAGTCCAAAGGCCAGTGCTTTCGATACAGAGGCTACAGAATAAACAGTTTTCTGAAGAATTCCACTCATCTTTTATCTAATTCTTAAAAGAAATATACAAGTGGCTGTGTACCTTCCTACCAGCTTCCTCAGATAATTTTTGCAAGACTGTAGCTGTAGGAAGAACTGCTTCTTATAGGGCCCTAAAAGCAACCTTCGGGTTTGAGGAGGATGGTGAGGCTGCAGCCAGGCTGGGTCTGTCTGTTCAGTATCAGCGATGCATTTGGTGAGGTGAGTGCTTTAAACAGGTGCATTGCCAGCCATGCAAGCTTATAAAAACTAAAAAAAAATCCCAGTAACAACAAAAAAAAAATCCCAATAACAACAAAAAAAATCCCAACAACCAAAAAAAACCCAAAAAACCCCCCAAAAAACAGAAAAACCCCACACTTCTGGCAAGAAAAAGGTTAATAGAAACAGTAGGTATAAAGATAACTTGAACCCATCATTAAAGAAATTCAGTTATTTAGTCAATTTTAGTTATTTACAGGCTAGAAGATTAATGAGCTCAAATACAAACTGAGACAGTAATTAGGTTTCAAAAACATACTATAACACAATCAATCATTGCTTGGGAGTATAATGACATTAGGGTAGAGCCCTCTTTCAGCTGAAGTTATTAGCATGTGATTGGTGAAGACTGGACTTGAAGAGAGAGTCTACCCCAGGGTCCTGTAATAAAATGAAAGAGGAATCTTAAATAAGGAGAAACTATGTCTTTGACCCTTTGTCCTTTGCCTGTAGATGTAGAGATACTGTATTCGGGATTTAGGGCTCTGTAACAGGACTTTAGGGAATGATGGCATTTCAAAAGACAGTTGGTATTTTACTTTAAGCAAGACTTTACTTGAGACCTAATACGACACAGACGGTATGTATATGTCCTCTAATCCCATCTTTGAGGCTATTAGCATCTCCTTCTGAGGCATTTCACATCTCTTCTCAAAGTCTTTGCAAACACATCAACTTAGAGAAGGAATTCCAAATGTCACAGAATATAAAGTGGGAGAAAGGGTAAAAAACAATATAAGGAAAGAAAAGCAAAAAGTCTACAAAAGCAAATTTCTCAATTATTTTTGCTAAAGCCTTATATTTTTTCTAAGGAACCACATAAATGGCTTTTATATATTCTCTTTGTGAGGAATTTGGGTAAATGTTCCTGAAATCCAGCATCAGCTGTGTTCACAAAGAAAGAGACATTGTGACTTTTAAGATTAAAGTCCAATTTCAAAGACAGGTTTTTATGCATTTGTCAACTGAATCCAGCTCCCACAGAAATCAATGGTAATTCTCCCTCTGATCTGAATAAGAGAAAAGTTACAACAGTGTGCATAATTTTTCCAATTCCACGTAGCTAAAAGCAGACACTTAAAGCAAAGGTTTTTAAAAGTGGCCATGGCATTTACTTACATTCTCTAAAATGTCTATGAAAATCATATTCCAAACCAATGTTTGAGCAGCTAAATAGAAGTAGCCTAATTTTCAGAGATACCAAGTAGTCCCAGACTTCAATAATTTCAGTATTCATCAGGTGTTAAAATCATACTACATCCTTTCACATAATTATATACAGGGTTAAGTACCTAAGTGTCAAAGTCTGAAAAATGTCAGCCTCTACCCTCACATGCACTTCTCATGGAATCCAAGTAAATACACACTTCCACAAATAACTTATGCATCACCACCACATCTAAAATGAAATCTTCATAATTTCCTTCACCTCAAGGGCTCAGTGGCACATCTCCTGCATTTTGCTACCAGCATCATTCTCCACAGACATATAGTTGCTATTATTTATTCACTGTGGTATTCTCAGCTATCCCAATTCTCTAATGAACAATTGAAATGGATTGCAATAAGGACGTGACACACAGGAATAAGAAGCTGAAATGTATTTCCCAGCTTCAACCTTCCAACCTGAGGGAAGGTTATGATAGTTGACACGACTGAGGTCAACAGCAATCAGTTCTAGTGGTTACTGTCACGTACTCGGAATACTTTTGACAGCATTTCAGAGCAATTCCAGAGACTGATAAATCAAATGCAGAAGAACCTTAACTCAAAATGTACTGTAAATAATCTCAAAATGCAAGGCAAAAAAAAATACAAAAGGAAAGCTATATTTTAAATCAAGAGTGTGAAAACAGAACAACATGCAACTCAAGTCAATACAATCAATCCTGGTAACAAGAGCAGTCAATGCAATTACATTTTATAAAATCAAGTATCCTTCTACTATAAAAACCTAGAAAGGAAGGAAATGAAGGAACATCCCCCTCTCTAGCAGCATATGACAATTACAGTTTCACCAAACGCAGCTAAACAAGGAGCAGAACAAGTGTAAGATCTGGAAACCCTTGCACAGGAGCCAGTACCATGTAAAAATCTTTGCTCCGATAGACAAGATTTTACCTGGCTGTCCTTCTGACCCTGTACAAGTAAGCTAATTTGCACCGACGGAAAAAAAATGTAATCTTTCCAGCAACATTTTTCTAAATTTAAGCTGCTCAATCTTCTTTTTTCCTTCCCCTCATAATAGAAATACCAATGTGATGTATGACATTAAATCAAATTGTATGATTACAACTGCCCAGGTAAGAGAACTTGTGAGCTATCTTTTATCTTTCCAACTGAATTTAAGGCACAAAAAAGCCTGGAAGGAAAAACTGACTGTGTTATTTACCTATCTGAAAATTCTTTCCTGTTGACCAAAAGTGAATTTAAGGCCTTTTCAAAAATGAAATAACACCTCCAGTTATTTGGTATAAGAATTGATAACATGTTCATTCTCCCGTCTTTTCCCCTTCCCTTCCCACAGAATCCCTGCTCATGGAAAGCCTGAAGCATAAGGATCTCAATACAGTAAGTTCCCAGGTGAGAATTTTAGATTTCCCATTAATTAGGCTCCATGCCCAGAATGAAATAATGCCTTTCTTATAAAAACATTACTACTGACCTGACCCCTATGAAAGAGACTGAATGAAGAGAGACAAGATAAGAGCAGGCAAAAGGAATCTTTCTGATGACCCTTCTTAATTAAGATGATAGTTTTAGGATGGAGAATAGTTAATGATCTTGCGATGGATGTTTGAAGTTGGACTACCAAAAGGAAGGTGCAGTGGTCACAAAGCGTGAGGTTAGAGATCTGCACCACCTAACCGTGGGTATCTAACTGTGGATGTTAAGCCCTTTACCTATCTCCAGGGAAGCCACTTCTGTCCAGAAAGAATACAAGAACTTTGGCTGCCGAACAGGCTACCTGAGGAAGGTGCACACCAGCAGCACACACAGCTCACCCTCCAAGGATACGTTGCAATGTGTATGAATGTCTGATTGAAGGAGAAAACATGTTTTAGCAGGTCATGGGTAGTATTTCCTGCCATCAGGCTTTGCACACACTTATCCCTATCACCTTCTCCCCAGCATCTGCTTTGACATCTGTCCAGAATGGAAATGTCATTAATTTCATTCAGGGTTGCAAATTGGTTTTAGCCATAGCATCCCTGTGCAAGAGGTGGTAGATTATCATTGCCTGTAAGTGATGAAAGAGAATGACAGTCTTACAAAACTTAAACATGAATGACTACTTCAGTTTGTAGTATCCTAAGCAAAAATACTACAAACATACTTCCAGCAAATCATCTATTTCCCATTTAACTTGTACAAAAGAACTGCAGATACCAACAATTATTGATATTACATTATGCGCTTGCATATAGTAGAGAGAAAATACAGTTTAGCTGCATTTTTCTTTTTCCTCTTATAGAAACCATTTAATCTTAACACCCCTTTCTCCTGGTAGAGAAAACTGAGCTTAGTATTTCCTGATATTTCCACCTTAGTGACTACTCATCTGTCATTTTTTCATCACCAGTGTTTTACACATGTATGTCCAGCCTCAAGCAGCCTCATGATGACAAAAGTATTTGTGGATCCCTGATTTGTTACCTGCATACTTTCCTTGTAGTATTTCCTCAGCAGTTTTAAAATGTCTCAGGAAATCTCTATGGAATTCCATGGATTAGATAACATGAAAGGGTCTGTAAACCTGGCGTATGTTGAATGGTGGGCTACTATGACTAAAACCATAATACCTAGGCATCTTCTGGATCATTCATAAAGCTGCATATTCAATCTCAAAGACAGTTATGGCGTGATCAAACTGAAATTATTAAGAAAGAAATTAAAGAAAGCAATTCTAAAGGTGAGAGACGGAAACCCAGAGTATGCCTTGCCATCCCATTATTTAATATTTTTCAAGACAATAATGAGGATTTAGTAAAGCAAGTAGATCTTAGAGAGAAACTATTTTCAATTTCAACATAATTTAATGGCTTTCAAAATTACTGCTCATCAATTAGGAACAAAAGAGAGTCTCTAAGTAAGAACTTTTAAGTTCTTCAGCTTGGCAAGTGATGGTCAGTTAGACTTCCAGGAAAGCTGATGAGAGAGCCGGGCAGCACCGCATGATCAGTGCAGCCCATATCACATGACAGGAAACAGCTAACACTGAACAGCTCTAGCACACCACCACTGCTGCTGTGGGGTGATGCTGTGAATCCTTGTCACTGCTGCACAGGACTATGACACTGACAAGAACTGGAACGAATATGGATCTTCCCATCTTAACTCGGAGATCCTGGAAAAACACTAATATATGCATTCAATTAGAAAGAGAATTCCTCTTGGTCGTCACTGATGTCTATTTCAGATTAAATGAACTATTTCTTACTACACAACTCAGCTGACTAGACCACAAATTAATCCAGCTACACCAAAAGAGCTGAAGGTACTAATCTTCAAGCAGGGAATAGTCACATTGATGTAAGATCTGGGCCATGGTCTATATCACAGCCATTGCCAGCTTCTCTGGCTTTACAAAAAACAGGTCCTAAACCGAACAGTCATAGGGACACAAGTAACAGTCAGGTTATACAAGACCAACTTGTATGAGGGGAAGTTCCAGCAACTTTTGGCAATTCAAATCTATTGTGGTTGCTACAGCTGAGTTCAGCTTCATGGTCTCAGCAAGACCTTCAAAAATGAAGAGGGTTTGAGACAGAGCCAAGCTTCTTGTCAGCGCTTCATACTTCAAGGCATTTGTATTTATAATTCCTGCTACTTAACACAATAGGTTTTAGCATGACAACTCCTAGAAAACTTATGCTGGGGTCTTCATTTCCAAGATTTGCACCAGAGCTTAACTAAATTTGAAAGCATTTTTATGGGATCTCTGTTTAAACTGCTGGTTGATGTTTTATATTTTAATGTTTTAAGTAAATTTTATTATGACAAGTCAGTTAAAGTGCTTTTAGAAGGTCAGTAAATCATGGACCTATCATATCACCAGGTGACAGCTATGCAAAGCATAGAAGAAAATTTGATATTATTCCAAAAAAATAGCAACTACTTCTAGCTTAGCTGCATAGTCACACCAGCCAGTTGATTGTGAATTGAAGAGGTAAATAATTACATTTTGTGGAAGGAAAAGAAGCTCTTTGTAGATTTTTATTTGTCTAATATTTTTTAAATGCTCTCGGGTGTGGGAATTATTATATATTTAATCTAAAATGGTCCTCTGGATGCTCACGATGAAGTTTGTTCTATAATTACCTAGTGCCTAATGTGGAGGAGTGGGCTGGGGGAAATACAAAGCAGCTGAAAGAGGAGGATAAAAAGATTTCTGAGAGATTGAATTCCGTTTTGGCATCTCTTCAACCATTCGGAAATTGAAGGGATGTTTAAAAATTTCTAAGACAAGATGCACAGGACAAGTGTGGAAGCTTCCCTTATTACTGTCAGGAGACTAAAAAAAAAAAAAGAAAAAACAAAAAACAACAAAACCCGAACGGCCAACAACTTTTTATTCACAAGACAGTGTTGCTGCGTTGCTTCAGCCA
>VWPU01026042.1:0-17508 GCA_013398955.1 Callaeas wilsoni
GTACGGGGGGGGCACGGGGGGCAGTACTCACCCTGGTCGATGGAGTGCTGGGGCAGCTGGCTCAGCTGGCTGTTCACCACCCCCGCGTAGGTGCGCAGGAACTCCTCCTCGCTGGCCGTCAGCTGGGGGCACAGAGGCACTCAGCAAAGCCAGAAGCACACACACTGCAGACACCAGCTCCCAGAGAGAGGCACCACAGTGGTCCTCAGTCACCCCTTATTTGTGCAGCTCGACCACCAGCAAGGACACAGCAGCGAAATGGGATGTTGTGAACTCATGGGCAGGTTCAGCGTCACCTTAAAACAGCTGCTTCACTTGGCTTTTTTTCCAGTAATGAAAATCTTTAAATCATTTATCTACATCTGGTAGTTTCAGGCACCACAAGCCGCATAATATTTAAGCAAAAATCAGTTGTGTTTAATTGATAACGGTTAAATCCACGACAGATAAAACAATTCGGCATTAAAACCAGACTATCACCTGCCCGTCTCAACAAACACTACCCCAGTTAGCCCAAAGTTGTCTGAAAACCCCCAAAAGAAGGGCTACGAAGTGCATCTTACGTTTGATCCCATCTTCCTGAGCATGAGCAGGACTCTCACTTTCTGCTGAATGTACATCTCCTCCGGACTCTTTCCGGGGACACCCTCACGGTTCATTCCCCTCCTGCCAGCTCCTGGATTTCCTAGAGATACAAAATCAGAAAAAGACAAACTAAAATATGCAATGGGGTCTAATAGGAAATAAAGGAAAAGTTTCATTTCCAAAATACCTGTTTTTCACCAGTGGGCAGATCACTGAATATCCTGGGAGAGTAAGGAATCACATCCTTCCCCAGAGAAACCCTTAAAAATGTGAGTAGCTAAACTGGGCCTTACATATGCAACTGAAACATTCACAGAGGCTCATGTTCACATCCCCACAGCTCATTATTTGTGGTTACGTTACTGCACGAGTAGAAAAGGAATTCTAAGAACTAGATGAAAGAATCACCCTGACAGAAGAGTCCGTGGTTTGGGGTTTTTTCCATAAATAAGCACAAGCAGAATGAGAAAACAGGATGCAGAATGCACAACCATCAAGCCTGCAATGGCTAAACAAAAGCTGTGTGAAATCTAAACTCTTAAGTCTTCCTCCTCTTTCTTCTTTTTTCCTTTATATGTCATATAAAAAAGGTCACTGTGTTACTGTAAAAATTATTAAAATTTATGAAATGGTTTTGAAGAGAAAGCAGAGCTAAGAAGAGCAGGTAAAGAATATCACTTAAAAGCTGAGCTTTTGCTTCTTATTTTAATAAAAATAATTATGTTATGGAATAAACAGACTGTGCTATACAAATTCTATAGCACAAAGCATGATTATACTTTATTATATGAGTATCTGGTAATTAAGTTCCACAACAGGGTGTTTACCAAGACAAAAAAAAAATTCAGGCATTCTATTCAGCTGCTCTTAAAAACCATCTTGAACCACGTTTATTAAGTCAACAATAGTAAAAACCTTAACCCGAAATGTAAAAACTAATGGTGCTTCAAAAAACACTATTCCAGCAGTGTCACAAACTAAACCAACCCCTTACCAGTGCTGTGTGTTGGAGAGACGTAACTCCTGACTGCACCTGAAGGGACCCCACAAGAAAGATGGAGAGAGACTGTTTACAGGAGCCTGGAGTGACAGGACAAGGGGGAATGGCTTCACACTGCTGGAGAGTGGGTTTAGATTGGATATTGGGAAGAAGTTCTACCCTGCGAGGCCCTGGCACCGGGTGCCCAGAGCAGCTGTGGCTGCCCCTGGATCCCTGGCAGTGCCCAAGGCCAGGCTGGACACTGGGGCTGGGAGCAGCCTGGGACAGTGGGAGGTGTCCCTGCCATGGCGGGGATGGGGATGGGCTTTAAGGTCCCTTCCCACCCAAACCATTCCATGCTCCCATGACTCTGTGGATGGAGGTATGACCCAGCCACTCCTGCACCACACACACCTCTGAGAAGTGGCTCCAAAACAGGTCTTCAAACACTTTTCATTCCCAGAACTGAGTCTGGTCCTACACCAAGCTATAAGTGTGATTTCCTGAACCTCAGTAATGAAGGGAACACACTACACAAGGCTTGCATAGGGAAAGCTGTATCCCAGGAGGTTCAAACACAGTTTTCCCAGTAATGTTTTCCTGCAGTCATTACCAACCTCTCCTCTCACTTCATTTTCATTATTACTTTTAAGGGAAAGTAATCTGGGTGTGGAAACTGTTTAAAATTACACATAGGCCCTCCTGAGTGAGTCAGAAGTAATGCAAACTTCAGTAGCAGCTGCTGGGACAGGCTTTGCCACCCACATTACTGAGCATGGAGATAACAGCAGTAAAAAGTGAGAAAGATCCATCACCAGTCCTTCTTGAACAGGTTTCAGTGGGAAGATCTGCACGAAGCGGATTTGCTATAGATGGTTCTGCTTGGAAACCTGCAGCCTGCACATGTGCAAGGTGATGATTGTTGGGGTTTTTTATACAACCAGCAAACTGGTCTCTGAAGGGGGAATTAAACAATCCCGTATTTTTGTTTAGTGTCAACTCAAGTAAGTAAACTGGATTATGCTACTAGGTATATACTCCACAGTACAATTTACTGAGTGCTCACAAGCGATGCCAATAGTAAGACAATGAACAAAATAAGATAATAAGCAAGAGACATTAAGTTATACACATCCAGAGACTGATAAATCAATAAACATTGATCAAGATACTGAGTCAGTCTGAAAGGTTGTGACTGGTTCTTAATATTATAAATACTTTAAAAAACATATTGTACTTGAAAAGGGAAGCTGCTGTGCTGGCAACCAACCAACTTAGAAAAGAAGAATCATGACAGCAAAAGCTGAAATGTAGTAGCACATCTATTGCTTAAAAACGAAACGAAATGGATGGGATATCAATAGGTGTCACCATCCAGAAGCACCAAGAAAATGCCACGGCTGCCCCCATGCCAACAAGGAAGACCCCACTTCAGCATTCCTCTGCACATCAGATATTACAAGACCTGGTTTGGTTACTATACATTGTTTTCCACCATAACTATTTTCTATTTGTTTATTAATTTTCAAACTTTAAAAAGGGGTGATGGGAATTCCTATCTAAGCCTGGTTCTTCTAAAGTAACCTTCAGCCAAGATATGTTTGTCATGAAGCCACCTATTTAACAAGAAGGACAAAAATCCTAAAGCCTGCCCATTCAGTGAATGCTTCACACAATTAGTAAGCAGCATGGGGGAAAAAAGCACTCAATATGGCTCAAAAAACATGTACAAAGAGGTAAAACCAAGCTTCCAGAGCAACAGCACTTTGCTCTCTCTACACCACCCAACTATCCTGCCCAAATATCCACCCAAATATCCACAGCTCCTCCTACTCAACGACATGAGAGTGGAAAGACAGAGGTCTTAAAACAGCACTGAGACCCCAGGATGAGAAATGTGAACAGATCTCTGTTTTCTTGTTACATAAAGCTTTCAGAAGACACAGTTTAGGATGACAACACTACCCAGCATATGCTACATGAGAAAATTTCCAAACCCACATACAAAGCTGGTCCATGCCCATAAGACAGCACTATCCACCTTTGCAAATGAAGGACTGCAAAATCTTATCAAAGTACTTATCAACTCAGGTCTCTCCAGAAAGCCACATTAATATGCTACACATTATGAAATGTTCCTTAAGCAGCATTTCCCTGCCCCCACAAATCTTTCTGGCACATGGATCAGTGGTCACTGCCCCCAACCAAAAGAACACCAGATTTCTGTGCCAACGTACCTGCTTCTAGAAACCACAGGAGATCAGATAATCCACGTGTTCAGTCCTGAGTAGTGACTGGAGCTGGGAAAAATGTATGAGGGAACTGCCCTGTGAAAACAAATGAGCAAAGAATTACAGAACATACACAGCTGAACCCCAGAAACATCCTTAATTCAATACCCCTTCACTCCCAGTCTGCTTTAGAACACAGTCTAGGTAAAATTCACTGCTGCTTGTCTGGAGCTGTTAAACATAAAAACTTTTTTATCTTTAACGTTTTTTAAAATCAAGTCATTCTTCAGCTGCAAGATTTCCACCCTGACCATACCAATGACATTCCCAACCACTTGAGAATGAATTACATTCAAGCTTTGCATTCTTCAGGAAGCTTTCAGTGTAAAACTCAGCTCCCTGGAAAAACCAATGAACACTGTGATATGTAATTTCTTCTAGTAAAAACCCCAGAATAGGTGTAACTTACCAAGAATTTGAGAAGAACCAGAGAGAAATGTAAACCAGGCTGATTTTGACCAAAATGATTGTTTTCAACTATGCCTATGTTATCTGAATACGGCAATTACAAAGACTGGCACTGGAAAGCTGGGCTGGAACACTCTTTGTAGAGAATTTTTCAGACCAACCTCACATTCAGTCACCAACAGCCAGAGACAGAGACTTTTATTTTTAGATTTGTGACATATTTCTGAACATATTTTACAGCTGGGTATCAGGGCATGGTAAGAATTCATAACTTCCTATCCACCACATCAGATTCTAAGACAAGCTCAATGTCATAAATGAAGTGACAGTTCAAGCGCCCTGTAAAATGTGCAAGGAAACGACAAGTGCTTCCACTCAGGCCAAAACTGCAGCCAGAATCATGTAAAAAATAGCATAAATTGCTGTACTTAGTGAGTTTCTGATTAGGGTAGATATGCATACCTGCACCATTTGTTAATAAAGTCCAGACTGAATGTATGAAACATACTCTCCCTTTCTTATCCTTTTTTTTCCTCTTCTTGTGGTCAAAAATCAAAAGCTGATCTAGGCTAATTCCACTTTTTCATGGCTGTTCACCACTTCATGTAGATATCCTCACCAAGAAGGAAACAACTCAGGAGTAGCCAGAGCTACTCAGCTGTTCTGTACCCAGACAAAAGCTGAACCAAGGTCAAAGTATCAGCATGAGGTTCTCTCACCTAGATCAGGCTGCTTCCCCAAACATGGCGAGGCTAAATGAGTTTTTAAGCTAAAATGTAAGGCAGGCTCATTGAAAAGAAACATGTTTTTAAAGAACATGTCACTGAATTACAACAGCCTAAGAAAACTGAGCCCGCATCAGGATGCAGCATGCCAAGGGCAGAATGCTGGCAGCTGAGTGTCAGCTGATCAGCAAAGATAAAAACTGATTCTGTACAACCCATACATCACCAACAAACTTATCAACAGCACTAATGAATCCCAGTGTTTATACTTAAAAGACAGAATTAATTATTTACCTAGTCTTGCCATTATTATATTGTTTATGAGAAACATTCTCTGCTAAACAGTATTTCAACTCGTATTTGCAGCACAAAAAGCCAGACAGGGTGAACTGGACTGAACGAATCCCCACAGCACCAACAGAACTCCACTGGAAAACTGCTCATCCAAGGGAATGAACAACCAAAGTGATTCCAAAGCCCAGGGACACAGTCACTGATACATCCTGGCCTAAGCAAGGAAGTAATGGGATCTCACCTGAATTTCTGGGAATCATAACCTGGATGGCCAGCACTGCATGAAGAGAGGCCAAAGGCTGGTGAAGCCATACAGAATGCACTGGATCTGGAACTGGAATCAGATCTGGAATCAGATCTGGAACTGGTCTCTCCAGGTAAGGGTGAGGCAGATGTGCAGAGCCAACAGGAAAGTTTGGGCTGCCTGTGCTTACCTCTGGCAGCTAAATGTTGATCTACTCCCCAATGCCAGTTTTCCATTCTTTTCTCACAAAAAACCACTCACCTGTGCACTTCAAAAGCTGCAGTGTTAGTCAGAAATTATTGCATTCTTCACTAAACCGTGTTAAAAGACTAAATGCTTCAAGCTTGTCCTGCCACAGCCAACACACAGCAAATGGACATAATTAGGTCACCTAATTCTCCCTTGTTTGCCAGGCACAGGCAATGAAATTTAGTTCTCATTTATTTTTAAGATGATTCACATAACAGAATAATGAACAACAAGGATCTATATATTACAGCCAACACTGCCAGCCCAGCTTTGCCAAAGCAATAAATCTGAGTTTGAAAACACTCCCTCCCTTTCCCAAGCAGTACAGGAGCTCAGGCAGTAACAGATGGGAAAGCTGTCCTGCAGTCCAGCACTTCACTTCCCTCCCCACGCTGTCTGCAGTGGGCTGGGTGAGGATCTCAGGAATTCCTTCAGCTCAGCAAGGCCCAACATGTGGACTGGGCAGAGCCAGGAACGCCCGACATCCCCATCTGTCTCCTTCCAAAGCCCTCTGCTGGGCTGGGGAAAGGCTGTGTGCAACCCCAGCCCTTGGCAAACCAAGTACGAGCAGCACCTTCCCACTAAACACTGGGGACTGAAGTTGTAGGTTCTGGCAAGGCAGGAAGTCAGAGATCAGAGGAAACCAGACATGGGTTCGGAATGAGAAGGTCTAGGTGCTTCTACACCTAAAAACACCTGGGCTACTTTACAAGGATATTACCCAAGTAATATAAGAGCTAAGTACTTCCAGTTTTCCCACTAGCTTTAGGGGATACCTCCTTACCTCTCCTCACTGTTATTTGTTCTGGAAACTCTTTAATGAAAACACAATACATTTCTTCCCAAAAATGAACTAAAAGACCACAGTGGCTTTCTCTTCGATTACTGACCCCAGACAAAACAGTACATAATGAAAAAATACTGTAACCGCAGTTAGCCTCCCCTTTTATTCTTTTTTCCTAACTAGGTTTAGAACATCAGCTACTGTGGTTTCACTTCAAAAAAATGTAGACAGGAGAAATCTGTACTCAATCTCAGTTTAGCTTGTCTGTTTTACCAACAGATGGAAACAGCTCCTAAAGAAACTCAAGCCTCACCAGCAAGAACTGTTTTGACTGAACGCCTTCAGAAGAAGATTTCAACACACAGCAACTGAAAATTACAGATTTGTAACTCTATTTCCTTCACTTCCACCTACACTGGTATGAATTCAAAACCTGGAAGGGACTCTGCTGGACAATGACACGGATCGGTTCATAATTAAGAACTCCCAAATTCTTCTGACTCCCCTCTTGTCATCTTTTTAAATAAACAAAAATCTCACATCTCAACAGAAAAAGAGACACACCAAAAAATTGTATTTTTATAAATTTTGCATAAAGGAAGTTACTTAAGCGTCCCATTCAGTTTTAAAGCCATGCTTATTTAATGCAATAAGAAAGCAACATGAGCTTTTGTTCCTTCAAATTTCATATTCCCCCGAACACTGTAGTCCTCTGCAATGTTGAAATTCCTAACAACCACATTTTACTCGTATGGGAAAACACAAAGTGAAACTGAGGAATCTGCACAGCCTAAATTAAGGGGGAAGAAACTAAAAAGGCAGTAAGCTGTGGGAAAATGTAGTATTTTACACATTCAGTCTTAATAATTTAGGGTACTTAGAGCAGTCATCTGGCAAGTTCTTTAAAACGTAAGTCACAGCTGACTACCTCTTTAATATCTTGTAGCATTTCCAGTTATAGCCAAAAGAAACCCAACAGGAGTTAGTTCAGCTACAATTTTTTTTTTTTTTTTCTGTTGAATCTGACTGGTTCTGTTCAAGGCAGTTAAAACCCTCAATTAATGGGATAGGATTATAAAAGCTCAGACAAGGAGTTATGGTGAATAAACCCGAGCACTGCAGGTTCCCTTTGCTCTACACAAGTGGAGTTCAGAGCAGCAGGAAAGGGTCCCTTTGACTCTCTGATATCATTATCCAAGGTTAAGCCATTCCCCTTCACAATTCCACCACGGAACACTTCAGTGCTTAAACATGGTCATACTGGGAAGCTTGGAAGTGCAAGGGGATGCTGCCCCTAATTTAAGCCTTGTTAATTTTCAAATGACACTTTTCAGAGAACAGCTAGAGCCCGAAAAACCTTCCAAGCTGGAGCCTGAAACCTGAAGTCAGGAACCAGAGTCTGCAAAAACCCTGCTACAAATTTTCATCTAATTCATTCTGACTCATGACCTTCAGTCACAGGCAGCTGGAGACTGGATTAATTCCCATCTCCAGAGGGATACAATGAAGAATTCATAACAGCTACCTATTTATAGGTGAACAGTATGAGCTGAAATATTTAATACTTTTTTTTTTCTTCATTTCTATGTTCAGTGCTACCTTTTAGCTGACTTCAGAATCTCAACCCCAGTGTCAGATTTAGGTCAATTTACTGCTGGAACTCCCGTGGTAGTTTCACATCTCTTAAATGTTAGATTTAAATTTTTAACAAAACACTACAGTCCTCCTTCTTGAAGAAGAACAGGAAACAGCCCAAAACACTGCCATTTATTAATGAAACATTTATGAACACAAGCAGGGCTTTTTCACCTTTCAGAGCTTCAAAACGGACTTCAAAAGTAGCAACGATGTGCATTCCATAGAGCTTCCCAATACACCAAAACAGTTCGTACATCAACGCTCAAGCTGACTTAAAAAATAAATTTAAAAAATCCTACCATCATAATCACCACTCTTAGGAAATTAAAATTTGCCTCCTGACCTTCAGGCACACACAAACCAGATGACTTCCCCCCCTTCTCTCAAGAAGACACCTCTCACACCTCATACAGTTAAAAGAGGCAGCACAGGGTTTTAGGCAGTTCACATCAGTCAACTTGAAGCCTCTGAAATGAAATGTAGTAACAGCAACAAAACCTGAAAAAAGTCTTTCACTTCACAAAGGTATTCACACTTCAAAGATGAATGTGTCAAAAATTCTTTAAAAAGTGGCAACACTTTATAAACAGCAATTTATACACAAATTGCATCCCAGTCCAAGAGACAATTCCAGAAGAATGTTCCAATACCTTACTCACAACGGTGGCCAACAGCTGGATGGACGAGTGCTGCTCTCATCCCAGTCATGGGCATCTTTCACAGCAGCTCAGGCACCTCTTCTCCTATTTATAGCAAAGCTACAAATCTTCTAGGCAGGAAACCAGGCACTAATGACAGATAGCCAGCGATTTAACTACCAGGTATCCCACTGAAGAACTACTGCTGTAAAAAGTGCTCGGCACCCATCATTAAAACAGAACAGTACCGCAAAGCTTTGTGTGGTTCTATCTGTAAATATTTTATTTCAGAAACAGAAAATGAAGCTTCCAGCACATAGACCTAAACTTGACATGCCTTTTGTTGACTCTGGGAAATTAGCTCTATTTTCATAGTTTGACTTTAGCCTGGATCATAAACTAGTGAAAAAATGGAGCACCAATAAGAGGTAAAAATTATCAACTACTTACAGGAATCAACAAATGATTTTCAATGTATCCACCCCATTTTATATGGTTGGCATGCCATGCATTGTACACATATGTACCCATGCAACACCTATGAGGTGTGGTATTTTTTGACTATTAATTATTGACACCAATGACAGTCCCTAGGTCTGTTCTGTGGTCATGGCAGGACCTGAGCCAAGGCCAATTCCCTAACATGCACAAGGAACATGAAGACCATTAATTGTGGACACATCAATCAGCTTTATGACCAAAGCCTTGCTCTCAAAGCAGCTCTGAACAAAGGGGCAACACCAGACTCGGGATCCCCTGAGGACTTACAGATCATTAGTATTAAATCTGAGGTTTGCTGAAGACAGACATTTACAATAGAGAAACTAAAGTCAACAGGGTAAAAAATAACACACAAGACATAAACACCCTGCACTAATGAAATATAACCACTGATAAAGCGTTACTTGACTGTAGAAGCCAGAAATTGGTTCACTCTTCATAATGAACCTAAAATAAGCCTCCACCATACAGTACAATGTCAGAATTGATGAAGGTATGTGTATGTGCCCAAGGTGCAGGATGTTTTTTCTGCCTCTTCAGCAATTCTCAAGTGACTTAAAATGAAACAGGAAACAGAAACATGTGCGAGGACAGTCAGAATTACCAGCACTGCTAATGGTGAAGAACTTCAGTATTTGGTATGTTCCCAACCAATTTCATTAATAGTGTATTCATATTCAGGTTTTTGATATTAAACTGCATCTAGTGCAAAAATTTGATGTTTCAGGCAACTTTAACAAGAAGGCAAGTGACACTATTAACTATTCATAAATGAAAAGAGATCAGTCTAAAATCACAGAATCACAAAATGGGTTAGCTTGGAGGGATCACAGTGGGGTCATCTGGTCCAGCCTCCCTGCTCCAGAAGGGTCATCCTTGAGCACAAATCCTTAATCAGAACAGGCAAAATCCTAATTGAGAACAGGAAAAATTCCAGTAAGTATCTGTAAGCAGTTAAAATAACAATGACATTGAATTTCAATTCACAATCACACAGTAAAAGCCTCCAAAGACCAGAAGTGCCATTTCTGGAGTTGAACTCCCTGTGCTGGAGTGAGCAACTTCTCCCAGCCCAAGCACACAGTGCTGGGTGCATTTAACCTGAAATGGCAGAGAGCACAAGCGGTGGCACAGAGAGGCTGTCTCTCCCCAGCGTGTGTACATATATCTATATATTTTATATCTATAGGTATTGATAGGTATTTCTCTGGTACTCATCAACACAGGATCTACAGATAGCTAGGTATTAGTGAGAGCTCTCAATGTAAACGTGACCTGTGCTGCCCTGTAATTTTTACTGGCATCTGAACATCATTATTGCCAGGTCACAGACATTTCACACTGCAAATGCCTATAAATCTTTTATAGTAGAGAGATTAGGGCTAACTAGATTTTTAAAAAGTAATTAAAATGTGAGTGGTTATTAGGTTGGTGACTACTTAGCATTTTAGTATTTTGCAACACTGTATCAAAGCACATTGTTAGGACTAGAGACTCTCAGATTGATAGTTCTTTACTACCAAAATTGTGTAACCATTGGACAACAACATGAAATAGTGTTCTGGCCTCATACATCAATAAAACTTGCTGTAAAATGTGAAAAACATAGCCCTTATGTCACCTAGTTATCTTGCCTCTTTAGGGAAAAAAAAAAATCTTCTGTACTGCTTTCCTCATGGATGCTCTGAATAACCAAAAGAAGCAAAGAAGAGGTCTCAGTTCTGAACCAAGGTTTAATTTTTAAAATCATTTAAAGAGATCTATTATTAATAGCTCTTGCTGTGAGTTGAACTAAGAATTAACGATGGCTCTTTGTCTAATATGGCTACATGCCTCCATCATGTCTTTGGTACTAACCAGAACACAAACTCTGCCTCCTCAGTGATCCGTGAGCACCAGCAACGTTCTTGGGTAACATGGGCAAGAGACTTTTGCTCCTAAGACCTTCATAATATAATAATCCATGAGACTTTTCCTGGATAGTGTTCCATAGATTGGTCTCAGCAGCTCTTTTAATTATATGGGCAAAAGTATGCCAGCTTCTCTCTTCTCTGAAGGACTTACTAGAAACAAAAAGCACAAGAAAAGGATTTTTGTTCCTTTCTTAGGCCACCAAACAAGACTGTGCTACAAAGATATCTGATGGAGAGAGGATGGAGGAAGGAAAAAAGTCCTTGTCAGTTTTAAGAGAGGACTTTTAACATTCGCTAGTTTAAAAGAAATTCCAAATTACACACCAATTTTACCACGGACATTTTGTTTTCTCTATGTTTTGGCCAAGTGGGATAGCAAGGAAGGAAATCTTGCCTTCAAGAGACTCCTATTTCTCAGGAAAATGGATGCAATTTCCTTCCTCCCTAGCCACAATTCTGAATGTTACCTTAACGACATGAGCTGTGAGCTGTGCCATAAAGCTGCATGAGGCCAGTGGTCTGACAGCTGAGGAGTCCCTTCAGCACTGAGCAAACACACGTGGGCTGCAGAGAAAGAACCCACGGACCGCAGGGCCTCAAGGGTTCTAGCAAGTGCCCATGGCTTCTGGGACTGATTAATTCCTGAGCACAATGGAACTGGAGGAACCACAGGCAAGACAGAACACACACACGTTAAAGGCAACCATATGTAAAAATATTTATGTACATTAATCAAACTCCAGTACATAACAATAGCACCAGTAGGAGTTAGCCCAGAGACCATTCACAATGATGCTCGAGACTGGCCGATTCTTACACGAGTTAAAACCACTGTAAGATCCCAGATCACTTCAGGAACTTCCAAAGAGCAGGACTGCATCCAGCCACCACCAATTTAAGGCAGAATGGGCAAAGGGAATGATTGCAAGTGCAGCCAGATTTCTGCAGCTCCCAAACCATAGGCACAATTAGAGTACACCTTTATTATGGTTACTTGATCAACAACGGGAAGGAGCTGATAGCAGTTACATCTAAAACTGCAGCTACCAAGAGCAATGAAATGAATAAATGAAAAACAAGGGGACAAAACTGTAGTGCCTCACATGTGCTACTTCACACACAGTATTTTATTTAAAGATTGAAACGTATTTTGTAAAAGTTAGTGAACTAAAAATCCTGACAGTGAAACAGTAAGAGAACGCTTGCAAACAGTTTGATGCGAATTGTGAAAGGCTTCTTTTACCAAGTTCATTGTAGCTGCTGACCAAGACTTCAGCAATACAAGTTCTGTTTAGCAAAACCTGATGTTTCTGACCTCTGAAGTTAAGCAAAACCTTCCATGAATTCCACATAAACCGATGAGTATTATTTGGCATCTACAGACATTCCTGAAAAAAGGCAGCTAAGAAGATGTGAATGCTCCTATTTTTCTCAATTTGGCATCAACTCTTAAAGTTAATTATATTGTAAGTGTTATTGCTGATCGTTTTTGCATAAACATTCAGTTAACTATGTTTATCTTGAAGTCTGATATTGCCTCCCCCGACCAACTGAGCAAACTGCCAAGGCACAAAGAAATTTCCAGTTTTCCACATAAGATCCAGCACACTCAAAGTTAGAAAACTCCATTAAAATTACACTGATATGGCAAGAGGCACCAGAGATCCCTGCAGCTGCACTATCCCCTCCTCAGTTCTACAAAAAGCCCTTCTTCGGTAGTTTACCCTAAGCTGTTTCAGGATTTATATTCCTCCTTTACAGCAACTCTGCTGCAAAAATTTAGGTCACATTTCCTTTAAGGGTACACTTCCATGTGTACTTATTTAAAGCTCAAGGAAATTAATTAAAAGCTCCTCACTGACTTCAATGTGCATTGAATCAAGACCTGGATGAGTTCAGAGGCAAAACAATTACACTTTAATTAAACATCTCCACCTTCATGTGAAGTAGTCAACTAATTTTATGGAAGGATAAACTGAGTCAGAAGGTTTCTGAGCTTGGTCTTGGTCATAAAGAGAGTTGATTACTTAAGTTGTTTCCAGATTTTTTAGCTGCCCTCGTAACACAGAGAAAATGGACTTGCTGAAAAATCAAATAAATTCTTGGTCTGTGTACTTGCATGGAATAAAACAGAACATCCTGAGACAAGCGGAACAGTTGTACAAATCTACTAACTCCATCTCTGTTACCCAATCAGTAGCTCATTTAGTCAGTCAGAGGAATTCCAATAACACAAGAAGTTGAAATTATTAGGGGTTTTTTGGGAGATTTTTAGGCTGTTTTGTTTGTTTTAAAATAGCATTAATAATTATATCTATATTATTTTTGAAAACAGAAATAGGCTTGGCAGATTTGATACTTGTAAAACCTTGGATGTATTTACTGAAAAGCAAGAAGTATGACTCCACTTTCTGAATTCAGACTGACATTTAAACCATACAGAAGCTCTGTAACATTCTGTCAGATCACCAGCAGTGAGCAGAAACAAGAATGAGCTTTCCTCACTTCTTTGAGCGTTTGTTATATAATGCTTCCTCGACACTAAGGCTGAAAATAAACCTGAGAGTCAGGAGAGAGTTCTCCTTTTTCAAGTACTAACTAATGGGTTTTGGTTATTTTGGTGATCTTTGATTCCTTCTCAGCTCTAGTTTTGCTCACTCTATCTGCACTCATGCCAATGGAAGCTCATGGACAGGGCACAGCTCTTCAAGGGCAAAAAGAAGTGGAAGAGTCCTCCATTCTCAGAGATACGACAGTGAACAAAGCGGTTTGGGGTTTTTTTCCTAAATGAAATTAAGTTACTTGGTAAAAAGTTTTTAGCGCATTTCAAATCTATTTACGTATCATTTCTCCCTGGTACTTAGAAGCAAGACCATTAAATTAAAAACACTGGATGTGGAAGAGGTGACAATGTTTTCATTCCAGTAATTTTACATCTTTGGTGTACATCACTATCAAAACTGGGACTAGTCACATACTTGTATACAGGCAATAGCTTTACTGGAACTAAATTAATGGATGTTACTACTTTTCCAGCAAATCCAAACTCCCAAATGGAACAACAAAAAAATCTCTAATATCTGTGATATTAGAGCGTTATTTGAAAACAATCTTTTTAAAGGAATTTTAAATATGAATAATGTATGGTTTCTGGTTATATGGTTTAACACAGAAGACAAAAAAACTTGTATCCACAAGCAAGAATCTTACATGACATGACAGATTTCAGTCAGTCTGCTGGAAAAAATATAAAGGACTAAGGAGCTTTTTAAAGAGGGCTCGATTAAAACTATTAAACACTATGGGTTTTTTACATCCTTCCTGTGACAAATCAAGGTTTATTTTTGGCTGAATATCCCACCATACTGTTCCAGAAGTGCCACATTGACAATTTAAATAAAGATCATGAATAACCAGCTTTATCATCATGACTATTGACATATCTGGAAACATAGTAAACAAAGTAACTTACTCGTACGATCTGAAAACTGAATTATAACCATCTCCTAGCGCTAATGCTTATGCCAACTCCAGAACATAAACACTTGGCACATTTGTTAGGATTACAATTTTCCCAATCACTTCTGCACTATACACCCGATGGTGTGGTTCAGCTGCAACAGCTGCCTCTGTCCTTACTGCATTTTAGCAGGAAATCCAATCTGATGACAGCTTGCAGTAAAAAGAAATACAGTTTTGCCTCTGCACGTATAGAAGTACTTCCGATACCCAATCCTTCTTTTTGGAAAAAAATTCTCCTGGAAGTTTCTCCCAGCATATCCAACAGCAGCCTCCAAAAGCCTATTGCCTCTCTGTGCACAGCACTTGGGTTGATGTTTGATGCTTCAAACTAGGTCAGATGCTCAGGAGGGTGCTTTGTAGTCAACAACCAACTTAGGAACTGAAATACTTAGTAAAAAACACAAATGTTTGTGTTGGTTACAGATGACAAACATTTTGGAGAGGAAAAACTTATATTAAACACATATAAATAGATCTATTTCTGACAAGTTGTTTCCTAGGCAAAGCACCAGCCTTTAACAGCTTCAAAACATCAGGGACATTTAGGTGTTAGCTCTATTTGCCCATATGCAACTGCAGGATGATTTTTGATAGCAGATACGTATCACAGCCATTGGCAGTAATTACAAAATCTAGGTTTTGTTTCTGTTTACTTTTGGTTTTGTTTAGAAAACAATACAAATTGTTTTGGAACGTCTCTCCTCTTGCAAAGTGAAGTACTCTCAAACGCTGGATGAGGGAAAGGATGGAAGGGAGCAGAAACTGATAGAGCTACAGATTTCCCATAAAACTGGGATTCAGAACTTGCTTTCCCAAACACTCAACAGGATGTTCTGCCCAATGACACTTATGAGCATTTACCAATTCTGTTAAGACAGGGACAGAAGCTCCCGTTCCACTGCGAGCCATGGCCACACAGCTCCTGCCAGGGCAGCCCCAGCCCTGGAGACCGCACAGGCATTTATCACAGTGACTCCTGCCAGCCTAGGGGATGATTTTCCTGCTGAAGATTTCACTGTCTTCCCACCTGGATGTCAAAAAGAATCCTGAAAGCACTTTTCTGGCCTATGTAACTTTTCCATAACTTGTTGCAATGCTTCCAAGAAACTAAAAGAGAAAACTGCTTTAAAGCAGATTTGGGTTCAACCCATTACCAATAAAGTTTTCCAAAATGGCCTTTGCTCCTCCATTTGTTCAGTCCTACATACTTCTTCATAGATTTATTATTTCTGTGTACCACAACAACTAAGACAGCACACAAATCCCCTTACCAACAACTCTAAATTATACTGAGGGAGCTGCCAGTTTCTACCAAGATGCCAAGAGATACAATAACTAATGATGCTTTTTCAGCTAAAGGCAAAGTGAAGCAACAGAAATGTATCTGACGTACACCTGTCACCATTTTCCAGATGAATCTGTTTGTCAAGGCACAAGTAGCTTGTAGCTTGGCAAGAAAACAAGCCTGTATTTTTAAAAGTACATACATAGCTTTCTGTATACTCCCTCACCTTGAATACCTGTACTTTCAAAATAAACCCCACTGAAGTACATGTTTAGCCTCATTTTTCACCATTTACATAGAGGTTCTCCTTCAGCAGGCTATTTCACATCACACATGAGCTCCAAAAATAACCAAGGCCAAAAGAAATTGAAAGCCTGCAAGTTCAGCAGCCAAAAAAACTAAATATAGCAGGATTTTGTAAATGCATTAAAAAATACGTTCTTAAATACTCTCTAAACATGCCTCTCATCATACTGGAGCCAGCTTAGACCAGGACTGTGAACTAGCACACCTAACTTGCCTCCAAAGTCTGCTGGAGTTTGGTGTTTTGTTTCTTTTTTCAAGTCCTCACATCTGCAGAATGTCTCATGCTCATCTCACAGAGCATCAAAGCTCATCCTGTTCAACATGCCAAGATGAGGAATGGACAAATAAAAGATGATATACAACAGACCAAAATATTCTCTTCTTGAAGAGAAAGCAAACCCGAGTCTGAAAGGCCAATGTGCCCTGATGAAGCACATCTGGATGTTGAGCAGATACGAGGATCGTGTCTCTGGAGCGCTAATACATTCTGATCCGCAGGGCGATGCTGTCCCTCTCTCACGTTATCTTCCCAACAGGTAAAAAACTAATGTGTGCCAACAAATACTGTCCATCTAAACTGAAACTTACCGAGTGCTGCCTCAGAGGCTCCAGAAACACAATTTTGAGCCAACGCAGGAATTACCCCCGAGGGAAGCCCTTTACTAAACACTGTCCGAGAGGCTTTTCCCACGTGAGGGCCGGGATGCCGAGAGCATCGCGGGCAGACGGGGCTGCACTGAGCTGGCCGTGCAGACTCGGCGCTTTATGGCCCGCGGCCGTGACACCTGCTCTCCCTCCCCACGGCTCCAGCGCTCCTTCGGCAGCTTCACCGGGAACGACTTCACCTGCCACAGCAATGCGGCCATGGCTGGGGTGGGACACCGTGGAAAAGGGCGCCTCGTGACGTCAGGGGTGATGCCACAAAATTAAAAAGGCACCTCCCGTACCTGTGCTGCGGGGCCTGCCAGGGGCCGCGGCTCCGCGCCGGGGACGGGGAGCGGCAGCAGCGCCGGCGGGGCGGCAGCGGGGAGCAGGGAGGCCTCGGCCGGCGGAACGGACCCGGCCCGGGCGAGCGCCTTTGTTCGCGGCCGCGCACAAAGGGCACCGCGCTCACCTGGTGCGGGGCCGGCGGCCCCGGCGCTCCGG
>VWPU01026045.1:0-12273 GCA_013398955.1 Callaeas wilsoni
GCCGCGCCCCCTGCCGGCCGCGCGTCTGCAGCATGGCCGCCAGGGGGCGCCGCCGGCCCGGAGCGCGCCGCAGGGAGGGGAACAAAATGGCCGCTGCGTGTGGCGGGGAGCTCGCCCCTGTGTCCCCGTGTCCCCCTGTCCCTGTGTCCTTCCGTGTCCCCCGTCCCTCCCTCCGGCCGGCCGGCCCTGTCCCGAGGAGCCCGCGCCCTGTCCCTCCGTCCCTGTCCCAGGGTGCGGAGCGTTGTGCGACGATCCGACCCACAGGGAGGAAGAGCCGGCTCGGCTTCGGCCTGTGCACGACCCCCTGGATCGCAGCCGCACGCACCCCTGCACAGAGTTCCTGGAATATAAAATTACGTTTCTTATAATCAACTGCTGTGGCTTTGCAGTCCTGTTACTAGCCCTCACACCGAGGCTGTGCACTGCCAATAGGACCATTAACTCCCAGGCAAAATCATCCAGTATCTTCTATTATTACACAATCACTTAAAAGCAAGGGCTGGGGAGGTTACTTTCCAGGAGAGTGTATCCTGCTACTCCTAACCCCCTAACTTGTGTTGGAATAACAAGAACTCTGAGGGGGCTGAGCAGGGCAGGAGGGAGATGCTGGGAGGGAGCAGCACAGCCCGGCCGCTGTCAGAAAGAAGGCTCTGCTGGAAATTAGCCTTAGAAGTGCCTCCATTCTATTATTAAGAACTTCCTTGCCCTGGTCTTTCCCCCTTCTCCTCTGCCACTTTGCATATTCCATTTTACATGTTTAAATAAAAAAGTCGATGTAAATGTCTTTTGAATTGACACTATCACAAGACATGGAGGTCCCTATGAATAAGTTACTGCACTCTGACATTTGGAAGTCATCAAATGAGACAGTATAATGTCAGCTTGATATTTTTCACTCTATGAAAATATCAGCTTCATGTCAAAGATCGAAATTCCATCTTAATGTAATAAGTTTTCGTGTATTCACAGACAACTGAAAATGCTAAATATTTAAATTTGAAATGAACATCTACAGTTACAATCTGGCCTTCATATTCCATTATTATGAAATTGAAAGTCAAGATCTTATTTCCCCTCTTTCTTTATTTCTTCAAGCATTGAAGTGTTTGATAGAATTTTAGCCATATTCTCTACATAGATACTTCCCCATCAACATGTGGCAAATAAAGTTAAAAAAGAAAAGTCTCACTTTTTAGAGTCAGCCTATATTAAACCAGCTCCAACATCCTGTCACAAAACAATTGTGCCACCAGTATCTTCCATTTTGCCTGACAAGGCAAACAGAATGCAACCTTTCATACATAGGTTAGATTAATCTTCCCAGTGTTATTTGCAAAAGCAGTATCCTTTGTCTTCCACTCACTATAATTACGGCCTCAATTAGGTGTTGTTTCAACTACCACTAGTGAATATATATAAAATGGTGCATTTAGACTGGTTTTTCCCTAACCTGAGTGGCAAATCAGAGGAGGAATAGACAGACATTTGGAAAAAAGTCAATTTGGAACATCCATCTGTATCTTTTTACCGTCAATTCCATGCCAGCCCCTTTGTCCTCTCCTCGACCGTAACTGCGGGTGGTCCTGAAAGCACATACTCCAGAAAGCATTAAAGGAGCACTAGGAAGGCTCAAAGTCACTGCAGTTGTCCATTTGGGGCTCACAAGACAAACACCAACGAGGAGCCCATTGACGGCTAACACAAACCGCCTCTGCCTTTTGGCACCGCCGCAGGACAGCTGCGCTTCCCGCATTTGCTGATTCAACGGTGCTGCCAGCTCTAACGCAGCCAGAACGGCATTCTTACCAGTCAGAACTGTCCTCACCTCAGTTAAACAGCACTGCTTTTTCAGAGACCTGAGAAAGAAGCTACCACTTCTCTAATAACAATTTTAAGTGTTATTGCAGTGGTAGAAGTCTTACCCAAAGTGGCTTGAACAAAAAAGGCAGAGAGAAACCAACAGGAAACCTGTAAAAATCTCTTCAAATAAACTAAGAGGCAAAAGCTTGAAGAAAACAGAAGAAGAAGCAACCCCAGTAATTGTGAACAGACATGATAAACGTGGAAGTGTTTTTCCCCCAGTATTCTCAAGTACAACTAGTGGAAAAGTTTTCTTTTTTCTTTTTTTTTCCTTTTTTTTTCTGTGTTTTTTTGCACTTGAAATAAACTCATTTAACAAAAAAATTACATTGCAAATTAAAGCTGCCAAAAGTTGCATGGTTTGCTGTAAGGTTTAATTCAGCATTTTCATGAGGTTTTGCTTTTCAGTTCTTGAAAATGAGATAACAAATTCTCACTGATATATAAAAAAAGACCTGTAATTTGAGGAAAAAACAAAGCAGAGGAAAAACCTTTGCTATTTACTTTTCCATTACTTTTCCTTGTAAGTATTTTAGAAGCAAGTGTTTCAAGGATTTGTGATCTAGCAGTGCTTTTTAAAGGCACTTGCATTTCTCCTCCATGCATCAAACTGCTCTAAGTCAATTCCCTGAGACACTTAATCTTTTGGCAGATGGAAACTCATTTTGAAAGTGTACTAATGATCAATTAAAGTATTAGCTATCTCTGCAGACAGGAGGTTTATGGGGTCATAGTGTTCAGAAGCTGGAGGCAAGAACAGCAGCATGTTAGCAAAACAGCTAAAACTTTCTGTAGTTACCACAAAACTGGCAAAACATTGGAAAACAAAAAACATGATAGTCTCTTTTTTTTTTTTTTTGCTATAATATGTAGAAAACAAATGTGATGGTTTCTATTTTATGAGAGAGGCCATGGTCCAAACTGAACATCAGCAAAAGAAATAATCTAATCTTTTAAATTTTCTTAATGAAGCCTAATAACTATCCCAATACTTCCAATCTTCCAATAAATCTACGTAATCCTTTGAAAATTGGATTCATTCAGACTCCAGTCAAAAATATGTACCCACACTGCAAATATGCAGACATGCATTGTGAGGAGGAGCTGCCTGCAGAATCCGTAGCTCCCTGGTAATAACGTGTCATTTCACACATGCTCAAGGCCCCATTATTAGGTTTGGAGTGGAGTACTCTGCCCAGAAGTTTCTATGCAATGTGATGTACAAGTAGTAAGACCAAATAGATGTAACTGTCACATTTGTAAAAGAATAAAAGATTCTTCCTCTAGGAGTTTGACAAGTCATTTTTTCTTGAAGGAGAAGCACGTGAAAGGGATTAGCCATCTAATGCAAACTAAAAAGGTTGCTTTTTATGACATGACATGTCTAGTACGACCATATATTCCTAATACTAACATTGATGAGAGAATCAATACTTACTTGATTCACTGCATAAAGATCATTGCATGCAATTTACCTTGTACAAAGGTAGAATAATAAATAGAACATATTTTCTTTTAGTGAAAGTAAAAATGCATGAAGTTGCCCACTAAAAATTTCTAAAAAGCTAGCAATCCTGTGCATTTTTAAAAAGAACATATGTAAAGATACTTGTGGGTAGGGGAGGGTACGATACTGAAGACATAAGCACATCTAGCATCGAGTAGTATATTCTATCCTCACAACATTCAGCTTCCACATGAAGTCCATTGGCTTGTGGAACCTTACTGCATAGGTTCTCCTCCAGGTGTAAGCAAAGGGAGACAGAGAATTAGCATGCCATTTCATTTAGTAAGTGTTGGGAACAGATGTCTTTAAAAAGACACATTTCTACCCTCTATAAAAAACAAACTTTCGTAAAAGTCCAAATATTAGGTGGTGCTTTTTAGTCTGCCAGTTCATTTTTAGCTGCTGAGCTACAGCAATGTATCCGCACCTCCATCTTTTGCAATTTGGCACATTAGCTACTGTTCCCCCACACTTTGATACAAGAGTGGAACAAACACAATGGGAGTGCATAAAATGACAGACTATTTACGACCATTTTCAGAGCACCGAGAGGTCCTTTGCCACTCTCACACCTTTTGAAAGCAGAACAGTATTCATCAGCACATTTGAGACTTCAAATTTACAGAGCACATTAAAGTCCTGATGGTAAATACATTATGTAAACACTAGACAGCATTTCACACTAAACTAGAATGCCTTTTTCACCTCGTAATTCAAACGTGGTAATCCAGAACACTTTGCTTTGGCAATAGAAAGCAGCAATAATCAAGAATGGACACAACTATCTTCTTACAGCAACACAGCCTCTTTCTTTTACAGCAAAGCAGGGCAGAAATTTTAAGGCTTTGCTGAAAAGTTCTTAGAGGGATTGAAGCTAGGACCATCAGCATAGTATGAAAGGAAGGAGCAAAGATGTTTCTAGGGGACAAAAAAATAAATAAATGAAGAGTGACAGAAGAACTACAGTTCCCCCTTCCAAACTGCCTGCAAGGGCAAAATGTTTCAGGATGACTCAAGATCAGGCACTCCAGGCATCCCAGAAAGATCAGCTTCTGAATTACTCGTTACAGAACACTCATGTTGGCCAGATACTAACGGGACAAACTGCAGAGGAGCAGAGAGCTGGTCCCTCGTGACGGAGCAGGGAGGGTGCTGGAGGCAGAGCACCCCGTCTGGTGCCCCTGTAGAGTGGCAGCAGTGCCAGGCACCCCAGGGCAGGGGAGCCACTGCAGCCTGAAGCGACACAACCAGAAGCAGCCAAAACCCATACCTGAATGCAGAATGGCTTCCTGCTCCAGGAAATAAAGGTCAGCACCACTCCTGACTGCATGTGCATGACCCAAGGCCTGATTACAGCTGGGAATGCTATGCTGGGGTCCTTTTCCACCAGTCCCAGACAGTGCACTTTCTGGGCACTGCAACATCCTTAAGAACATGTCTTCAGGGCAGGCCAGGAGGGCACCCCTAACTTATTTCATCTGCAAGAGTCAAACACAACAGGTCGAGCAGGGCTTTGATACAGTCGAGCAGAACACAGGTGAACTTTAGGTATCTAAATACAGAACTAATTATAGAAGCAGCCTTTCTTTAGTGAGTGTCTACATTTTCCCTTTGAACTGTGCACAAGGTTAACCTTGGTATGAGATGTTGGGTTCCAAAATTCTATTTTAGCCTGACCAGGATTGGGAACATGATGTCACTGCAGAATTCCCTGAAAGGGCTCGATCAGGATACTTCTTCACTTTCTTGGGCTCCATGAACTCTCCATACCTTCCTATACTTACAAAGAAAGGATATAAATGTATTTATTTATACATATACACACATTTCTTTTAATATAGCCTGAACAATAGTTTTTCAGTTAAAACATCCTTCCTAAGGATTAGAAAAAAGCAATTTAAATCACTGTTTTTCAAATTTACATTGGAATTATGATTCTGACATCTATGCATCATGCATCAAGAAACCTAAGGCTAAAAAAGAAAACTCCATTTACTTCCTTAAGTCTTACTGCTTGTAGAAATTAATTATTTTCATTTACTCTTCTAGGAATTTTTTTTTTTTAGATTTCCTTGAATTCCTCTCAAGTTAGCCAGACTCAGGATGAATGTATTTTTTGTCATATGCTCTTATGCTCTTATTCTGAGAACTGCTGTTTCAGTTAGCCAACACTTGAATTTAGTCCTTGGGTTTTGGTTCTGTATTCACCTGAAAAATGAGTAAGTATATATTCAAAGATGTGACAATAGTTAAGTTATAGTAATATAGTAATTGTAATATATACAATAACACATAGTAACGATACCAAATATATACTCTATAGCAAGATTTTAGTTGTAACAGACTACAATCTCATATGCCACATGCAAAAGCTCATTTTAATAATTCTTACAGCTAGAAGAACCATCACCAAATACCAAAGTTAAGAAAAGTATATTTGTTTGATTCTCCTTTTAGTTTGATGACAAAGTAGTACATTTCATTACCAGTAGCACAGAAAAAACCAATTTTGAATCTATGGAAGATGGAACATAACAGGAGATAGTAAACACATGAAGTGGCTTGTGACAGTTTCCCCTTATTTAGCAGCAATTACAATTTCCATGCTCTCAACATCACACTGCCGAAATCAACAAAGCAAACTCATTCTTTTGAAGCTTCTGAAGTACTCCCTAGAGTGGTGTAGCCTTTCCATATTTAGTTATGAGAAATACAGAATCGTCAGTGTAGCAAGTTGCCAAATGCATAAACCAACAACTACAAAAAAAATCACAAACAAAAAAAACAACCCACCACTCCAAAAAACAGCAGTCCTCAGTCTTTACTGTTAGAACAGAGCAGTTCCTTCCTGAGTCAGGTATGCTTCATACAAACTCACTTTTCATTTATCTCATCCATACATTGCCTAATCAGATGGAATTTTTTTCTTCTAGAATGTTTTTCTTCTATAAATGATGTTTATAATTTATATATATCTATATATATATCTGAATCACTGAAAAGGTGAAAAAGGAATGAGCAAAGTGGATATGGGTAAGAGCATGGTTTTCCTCTCAGGATTCTGGATAATATTTATTCCTACCATGCACAACAGTTGTCTCTGAAGTGGGAACTATTTGCGATCATTAGAATTCTAAAGTAGGAAAGCTTCCCTGATTAATTTTTCCCTAAATGCAAAGTGACTTTCCTGAAACATTAAGAGGGGCTTCTCATTTAAAAAAAAGAAAAAAAAAGGAAAAAAAAGGGGGAAAAAACTTCCAATATCAGTTAAACACAGGCCACTTGCAGAGAATGAAATGTACAGCTAGCTCCCCGTTAAGGCTGGGGAATTTCAAGAAGGCAGCTTCCCCCATTTGAGAAGCTACAATGTGCTACTCTCTTACTCCTTTCCATTCCCAAGTGTTTTGCACAGCACCTGAAACTTACTGAGTCGAGCAAACTTAAAGCTATTACAGTGGAAGACTTAAAACAAAAAAATTAGTTTCCCTTACTAAGCACAATAATTAAATCTTTACGCCATGAATCACTCTTAGAAAACACTCCAAACCTTCTCTCTTGGCACATTTGATATCCTTTTAGCCCAGTTATATACACACCTGTAATACACCTCACTGTACTCACATGTGTGACTGTGTAGTCACACCTCCCCATGCAATTCCTTATTATATAAAAAACCATGCTGTAATAAATATCATTAATGCAGCCAGGATACCAAATACAGGAGGTTCTTTAAATAAGGCTTAGCTCTGTCCTAAATTAATTACATGACACACATTACGGACATGAAAATACTATAATAATGCATTTTCTTACATCAGAAAACCACCTTTTAAATATGCAAATAAATATCCATTAAATATCAATTTTATGTCCTTTTAGAAATGCTATTTAAAAAGTGACACTCATTTCCTGCTTCTAATAGATGTTCTTCTGCTCAAAGAAAACTTGCAGATTAAGGCATGAGTATATTCTCATTTTCTACATAACATATCCTTAAAATACTCATACTACACTACACCTCCTTTAACTGACTAACTGAAGTTTTCGGAGGAAGTACATATTTGAATAGGTAAAATGTCCATGTGAAAGCAAATACATGGTTTTATAGTGTAAATAAAATATGCAATTTGAAAGAGTCCAGATATTTTATCCTTTATTTATCATGGAGGTATCCAAATATGTGAAATAATTTATGAAATTTCCAGTTTTCACTAGTCAAGTAACACTCAAAACTCCAATCAGAATCAGAATTGTAATGTATTTGGAGCAGCACTGAAGTCATGAAATGAAAAGGCGAGCTTACGCAGAATCTGAGACAAAGTAAGAAAGGCTTCCCAGTTCTTAAGAAAATTAAGATACATGTTTTTGCCACTGTAACTTTATTATTCCATTTGAAACACCACAAAGCATTGGTGTACTTAACAAGAGATTTCCCTGTCCTCCCTTTCCACCCCCAAAGAACAGTGGTGATGATGAAAGCAACGACAGCTGCAGTGAGCTTCCATCTCAAGTCCTGATATTCACATGTCCTTGTCTAGGAGGAAAGTGGTTACTTTAGAGTACACACCGCGGGAGCAGTCAGGAAGTCCAGCGCCACCAGGCCACCTTCACTCTGTCCCAGACGGCGGAGAGCGAGTCCAGCGCAGGGCGCACGTCCAGGATGGTGAACTGGTAGTTCTTGTCCACGGCTCCGCCGTCATAGTAATCGATGACGTAGCGCACTTCCTTCCCGCACCGGTCAACTATCCAGTCGTGCCGATCGAAGGGTAGCTCGTACCTGCGAAGGACAGGTAACAGGCCACGGAGAGATTTTAGTGGGTATTATGAACCTGGGAGAGGGAGTGGAAGTCCGATTCAAGATTTATTTGTTCAGAAGATCCCACTAGTACTTCTATCTTCTGGCAATTCTAACTTGCAATACCAGTTCTGAAACATCTTTAAATTATTTCTACACCATGTTTTCAGACACATTTCTATAGCCTCCCATCTCACTGGAAGACCTTCTTCCCTGCCCACGTACCCCATCCATGAACGTATTCGGGCTCTTGGTGAGTACTCCTTTGCTTTGCCTCCAAACCGCATCAGTGACGGCCCACATGGACATTCCCTGTGCACACAATTGAAAAGGAAAATAGTTTTTACCTTTTAACACACTCTTATTTTCAGTGATTAAACTATGGTAATTTGTTTTAGTAACACAGAAACTGAGTAGAAGAAAGCAACAGTAAAAAATTAATTTCGAGTGAGATATTAAACGACTTTTTTTTCTTTCTTTAAAGCTTTGAAAAGTCACCCAGTTCCTGCCAGCACTTACTGCTGGTACAATAAAGTATCTCTGATACGTTCCATACCATTGTTCTAATTTATCAACAAAGTAGCTCTCTGCAAATCTAATCCACAGATTTAACAGGTTAAAGAATCAACAACCATAACACAAACTAGAGTGTCACAACGATCACGGAATTTCAGAGAAAAATTTGTAATACCAAATGCTTAACTAGTCTGTCTCTTTTAGGAACAGGGACTATGCTGACCTAGAAAGTGACAGTTTGCTTTACACCAATCATGCTAATCTAAGTTCACAAGTCTTATTTTTGTCATAACATAATGACAAATATTCCATATGCAACATTTCATAGGTACATACATAGCATGTAGAGCTTCCCACTTCAAAATCTCCTTCCAAGCTTGCTCATTATTTTGATTATGAATCTTAATAATGTTGGTCATGTCTTCACTTGTTATGTCATCATCTTTCCACCTCCACCTAAAAAATAAGAACTTGAAAACAGTTTATAAACATTACAGCATAACTACTCCACCTTCCTCAGTTTATCTGATGAACTTTTGAATCGAGATTTAAGGTTGTATGCAAGACACAAGACAAGTACGCAACCTTCTGGCTCATCTGCTTAAGCATCTTGAGAATCACTTCATTTTCTGTGCAGAAGTGTAGTTATCCAACTTATCATCACAGAGATCCACAAATTCTACATTGCTAAATTAACAGCTTAACTGGATCACAAAGTTATCAGAGTGTGCAAACATCACCATATCCACAGTACTCATAAAAATGCTTAGGAAAAACCCCACTTGCATTCCTAATGCACAGAAGTCCTGTATTCAACACATTTTGCAAACACTTTGAAATACTTTTCATGTCTCTTGACACTGCACTTTGACTGCATGTGAGCTTCCTTTTCAACTGGCTTAACATGTATGTTCCATGCAGGCTGCTTATGTCATACTGTGTTATGAACCATATCGACACGTAGAAAAAGAATTACTATTGCTACAAAAGTAAACCACCTGTAAAGTTCACCTGTTCGAGAATGACAAACAAATCATTACAAAAGAATGAGTAAACATCAGCAGAGAAGGATTTTTAGCCCACAGGAGACATTAATCATTCAGTTAAGTCTTGCCTGCACTAAAGTTCTGTAAATACCAAAAATATCTACTTGCCATTTTCCCCATTTTTAGCAATTCTGCAGTCAGATGTTCTCACATAGAACTTTTACTGTCATTTTACAGGATTAGCATGAAACCAACTGAGTTTGAAATTTGGCAATCATGCGAAATTTGTCTATGCCTGTGCATGGACTTTTAAGAAAATTTTCTGAGCCAGCAGCAGTTGCTTGACATTTTTTACCATCCTCCTGATCACTAGAAGACACATGGCCTTTGAGACCAACTCGTGCTTTAAAATAAAGATGCTTATAAAGTAGTACTTTTTAAAAAGAGCTACTTTATTGTTTACTGGTTAAAATCCACAAACTCTCAAAATAAAGAAAACAGTAGCTAATGATACTAGTTCATGAATTCCAGGCTCACAGACATCTGATAATTCAGTGTATTTACCCTTTTCTTAGCATAGCATTCCAGAACATTTGCTCTGAAGGGTAGACCCATTTCTTGTCAGAATGTGCTCTAGGAATGGAGGATTCTTCTCTGACAGTTGACAATGGAAATGGTTGACCTGGGGATGGCTGCTGATTAGGAGGAGGCATCTAGAGAACAAGGAGAACCAACAACAAACTAGAGCATTAACATTTTTTTAAGTCATAGTGTTCAAGAAAAATCAAAGCTTAATCAAACAGTCAGCTCCTACAAAGACCAAGAAGTTCAGCCTTTATTTTAAAGTCCACCAAAATTATCCTTTTTTGCAGCAGAACTCTTCGCACAAGTTTATAATCAGAAGACTAAAGGAATGCTTTCTGCCTGAACTTCAGCTTTCAAATGAGCAATGCTTTTTGTAAATCAGAGGCAATCTTGGAGATGCTAATGAGAACTCAACTATACTGCTATTACACAGAAACTAAAATCCACCAATGTATCATAAAAAGCACGTATGTAACTAGAAGGTAGAGAGCAAAAGATACTTAAAAACAGGAAAACCACCAGAGATGTAAATTTTAATACAATGTTAAATAAGATGTAACTTGTTTTTAAATAAAAATTTGCACACAAAAAGAGAAAGAGCAGTCTTAAAAAATATTTTAAAAAATAGTTATTTCCCAGAGTTTCCAGCTTACATAGTAACACTATTTACATTTTTGGGTATAATACTTGAGAAGAAACAAAACTAAAGAAAACGTGAAGTAAGCAAAAGTTACCATATTGCTAGGATCTATGTCATCTTTCACTTGAGATGCACCAGACTTCACAGGACATGCTACAAACTCATAAGCTCTTTCTTGATGTGCAGGAACATCATCTGTGTTCTCAGTTCTATGATCAGCAGTCTTCATGTGCATTGGACAACCTTAAACACAAGAGCAGTACACATTTTGCTACAAGATGAAAACTCTAACACATGAAACAGAAAAGTTCATTGAATGCTTATGTAAATGCAAATGGACATTTCACTCTTTCTTCTGAGCTTTCCAACAGTTTTAACTGCTCTCTTTCCTGCACTGCAGGACCCAAAATCACGATAAGATCTGAGTTTCCTATGTAGTCTTTGAATGCTCATTTCCTACCCCCATGCTAGCCCCAATACTGAACCGTTTGTACTTAAGATTTCCTCAGGGAAGCTGACCCAGTGCATTGACTGAGTCAACAGAAGAGGTGATGTCCTTCTCCAGGCATTCATCTCATTCCACCCTTCTGCTGCCCTTTTCCACATGCACGGTTTTTAGTGACAACCAGACACCATCTCTGCATGGGCTCCTGACCCTCTGTGGGTCTACCACACCACAGAACACATTTGTAGGGCCCCTGTGAAACAGGACAACTGGGAGTGACCCACAGGTTCTACAGCAAGTGCCTCCTGTCTCTACAAACAAAGCAGCTTGCACAGTGTTCTGGTTAACAAGTGACTCCTCCTAAGGAAAATTTACTTGAGAATGACTTCTGTTAAACAAAAAACTCAAGTTTATTTGAAGAATGTCTCCCCTTCCCCCCAAAGATTTTTCAGTCTGGTTTCCATGTAGTTTGGCTCATTGAGGTTTCAAGAATGATTACCGCTCATTTTTTCCTGATGCATGGGACATTCTGAAGGTGGAGACACCGTCTGATATTGCCTGGATGCATCTGGTGACTGCTCTGCAGCAGCCGGGGCGGATGCGGACAAACCCATGGCCTCTGCACACCGGGCCTTTTTAGATCAAATTTCTAAAGAAAAAGAAAGCAAACATTCGTATTTATTTATTAAGGTGAATGCCAAGCGCAGGTGCAGTGCTGCACCACAAATTAAAAGATTAATTGAAAAATCGATTTAAGCAACAAACAGAAACCCAAGCGCGTACCAGGGCTGTCCCGACCTCCTCGCAGCCGCTCCTCACGGTCACTGGCGGGGCTGTGCCCGCACGCCGCGAAGGCAGCGGCCCCCGCCGTGACCGACCCGCAAGGTCAGGCAGGCCCGCCCTCCGCGCGGCCCGCCGGCGCGCCCGCCGCAGCGCCCG
>VWPU01026053.1:0-34701 GCA_013398955.1 Callaeas wilsoni
CCGCGGATGCAGGCGCTGGCCTGGCGCCAGCGGCATCGGCGCGGGTTGCATCAGACGAGGCGCTCCGCCGCGGCCGCGGAGCCGGCTCGGTGTTGGCCGGGCGGCCGCAAGATGCTGCGGACAGCCCCCCGGCTGCTGCGGACCATCTGCACCACGGCCGCGGTGAGTAGCGCGGGGCGGGCGGCGGCGGACCTGCGTCCCCCCGTGCCGTGCCGTGCCGTGCCGAGCCCCGGAGCGAACCGGCCGGGGAGCAAACAGGGGCCGAGCAAGGAGGGGGCTGGCGGGAGCGGGTATTCTCCGCGGTGTGATGAGTATTGTCTCTGCCGAGGATTTAGTAATGCGCGTACAGGCACGGGAGGGTCGGGAAAGGGCTCGGTGTGGGTGCAGGGGCTGCATCTTGCCCGGCTGCTCGGCGAGCGGGATCGCAGCCATCATCTGGGCGCTGCATCTTGCAGGGATGTGCCTGGAAGCTGCGGGGAACAGGCACCGGCGATGCTGTGATAGTGCCCCGTAATCGGGGGTCAAGAACGACGTGATGCAGCCGGTCTCTGTCTCCCTCAAGCTCGCTTTGCCCTGTGAGAAGCTGAAGGCTGTCTTCTCAGTTAGAAGGGACCATGCTCATTCCCAGTGCCAGAGAGAAGCCCCCGGCTTTGGCCTGTTTCGTTTGCGACCTTCTCATCACCGGTTCATAGCTCTGGGATGGTGGGCTGCTCTGGGTTGAAGTTGATGGCCTAAATTCCTCTGCACCCCATGGTTTAGTCTTTTACAGCTCTGCACATTTGTTTCAAGCCATTTTCTGTATGTCTTGTTACATATATGGACTGCAAGTAACCGCTCCCTGAAAGCCTTGTCCAGTCCAAACGGACCAGATGTTTTGGGTCTGGCAAGTTGAATGAGGCTGGGGGATTTTTTTCTTCCCTAGAGATTGTTCATTGTTTCATGTTTGGCTGCTCAGTTTCCTGTGAGGACGGCAATCCTCCGAAGGTATCTGCATGGAAGGCGTTAGAATAAGGAGATTTAATGCAAGCCTTTTGGAAATGCAACCAGCAGTGCCAAAAAAAATGAGAATGAATGAACGGTGGGATCACATTGCCCTCGATGTGTATGTAGATGGGGGCGGGGCTCTACTACCGGTTTCTATTTGCAGGCACTGGAATTTAGCACATGTAGGGGAATCTCAATAGAAAAAAAGTTGCAGTACTGTTTTCAAAAGAGGCATATTTCTATGATAATTTATCATGTTATGTTCAAATATTTTTAGCTTCATGAAATTCTTATGCAAACTAATTAAAATATTGTGATCTTTTTGATAATAAGCTTTGTAAGCAGAGTAGCAGTTACTAAATCTTGATTTTTCAGGAAATTTAATTAGAAGCTGATAACGAATTGAAGTTTAGATGCACATAAAAAAGAGGCAGTAATAGAAAATTATTTTTATCCTAGAAGTAAATATTCTCCTGTGGTGAGATTTTGTAACTTTAGACTCTTCTTAGAGAAGAAAATATAGATGTTGGACTTACCTCTCATTTCTAGGAACTAGCACTTGACAAGATAGCTACCAGTATTTGTTACCTCTCATTTCTAGGAACTAGCACTTGACAAGATAGCTACCAGTATTTGTTACCTCTCATTTCTAGGAACTAGAACTTGACAAGATAGTTACCAGTATTTGTCAGCCTGCCATCTATGCAGTGCTTAATTCTATTTATTAGTCTTATTTTTGGTTAAGTGTTTTGCAGGAAAAAGAGAATCAGATTGGAAGGAATCAACATTTAAAAACTGCATAACTTTTCATGAGGTATTTTAAAATAAATTCCAATATGGTATCAAGAGATCATATGGACAGAATTTTGAAACACAGAAGTTAAACTTCAGTCTATGCTTTTGTATTGAAGTGGTGAAACACGTGAACTTTTAGAAATGTTGAGCATTCTGATAAGATAAGACTGCTTGTACAAACACTTCTCAAATTTTATGCTGCTACCTTTATCTTGTTTTCTTCATTCAAATCATGAGTCCTTGAGTCAAAGAAACGTAATTACTGTTAATCTGTTTTATGTTTACACAAAATAGAAGGTTAAAGAAGAAATTAAAAGTTCAGACAGTGAAAACAATAGGATTACTGTAGAGTGAACACTAACTTTCTAAATTCTTGTATTTTGGCAGCACTGTCATAATAACTATATTACTCTGTGATTAGTCATAAAAGAAATGCCAGATCTCCCTAAGCCACTTGAACTGCATTGTTTACTAGACCTAGGAAATGGGTAATCTTACAAAAGTGTAGCAAACGATCCACTCTGATGCTACATGACCATTAACCTTCACATGCATTGGTCATGCATGCTACATGTTTGTAGTCAGCCAGGCAACTGCAAAAGAAATCTAATACACTCTCTTAACATCACGGTCAGAAACAATAAAAAGTTTAATCTCCAAGTATGTCAGTGATAACGATGGATTATCCATCTAGCACATTATTCAAAACCAAGATCATTTTGGTGTTCTTTAACAGAATTCCTTTCTGAAGTTTTGTGATGAATGCTAGTGATGGTACACTGGCCAAAATGTGCCATTTCTGTAAGACAGAAAACACCAAATTGTTTTTCTTCTCTGTGTCATCTTATAGAACTTTCCATTTTAATTGGGCGTTTTGTCCACGTTAAATTCTTCTACAGAAATTTCCCACTTCCACAGGTCAGACTCATTTTAGGTAAAAATGCTTTAAGAAATTTTTCAGAAGAGGATATGAATGGCTATAAGATCTCATGCAGTTGTTCCACTGTAATTTTCAATTAAAACAAAAAATGCAGGACTGAACTTGTGGTCTGATCATGCAAGTTCTTCCACACAGATTTCTTTTCTTTTTTTTTTTTTTTTTTACTCCATAGAAATCCTGTTCGTGGCTGACTTGAGGGTTTGTCTCCTGCTTTCTACTGATGGCAGTGTATGTTAATGCACAACCAGTCTAATCAGATGTCATGCAATACTTATGTACCATTCAGTGGAGAGAGAACTCAAGAATCACTGGTCACAGTTACCAGATTCATCTTGCACTTGGAACCAGTCCCCATTTGAGTTACTTTCTGTAACTGTGAGAAAGCAGAGCTGATTTACTGCCAGACTAATGTTTTTGTGCACTACAGACTCAGCCACTCTGCAATCTTCTCAGTCTTGCCAGTTTTAGCTTGGGTTTGGTGGGTTTTATTTGTTATTCATTTGGGGACTGTGTTCTCTGTTTGCTCCCCACCATTTGTTGATTCAGTTCCACAAGCAGCACAAATTAAACACGTGTAGCTTTACTGAAAGTATGTTGATTTACAGCAGCTCGTGATTTGGAACTGGAACTGGTATGCTATTCCATGTAATATGAGAAACAGATTTATTCACAGAGAAACAAGAACTGAGAGTTTAGGAATAGAGCATGCATGTATTATTAACATTTTGTGAGTAAACTCTTTGGGTAAAAGTAACTCTTAAAGTGGTGATAAATTTGGACTTAAAATTACAAGAAGATAGTCCAAGTATCAGAAAAGCAGCAGAGTACTGCAGTGAGTACTTTAAAACTGCTTTGAAAAGGAGGTTGGGTAGATTTATAAAAGCAATCACATGACATGATTGTTTGTGATGGCAGAGGAGAAGATTTATTACCTAAGAAGAGCCCTTCCAGTCTTGTGTTCTTACTGAGAGATGTTAACGAAATGACAGAAGTAGAATAAGTAATTCTCATCTGGACTATTTTTAACGTTTATTCAATACGCTAGTTGGGCTACCACTGTAAGTTAGCACAGTACAGAAATCAGAGTATTTCATACCATGCTAAACATGTTCAGTGATCCAGCAGGTTAATCTTTCTCCAATTTGCCTGCTATAGTTAAAATACTTGGGAAAATCTAATAATTGTTTTTTGTAGTGCAGCAACATTTCTGCTGTAAAGGTAAAGACATCCATCATAAAGCATTGGTAACGAGCACTACCCGCATCTGTTTGGCCTTGCTGGATAAGGATTGCAAGGATAAGTTGTAATTCAGAACAAGGTCTTGTCTTCATTAAGAACAAAAGAGTGGACTATTTTAGGTCTAGCTGCCAGCAGTGCAGTGTTGGTTAGTAATATTATCATCACCAGTCTCACAGACACTTTTTATCAGCCAATTATAATGGTCTGATTTTGCAAGGGCCTGTGTTACGTCCACCTTTGCATCTTACTGCTCGTTCCTACTGCAGTGGCACTAGTGCTGAGTAATGCTGCAATACAGGACGGTTTTACTTTGCAGTTTTATTCTCAGGGAAAATATCGTCTCCAGTGCAAATAGTTATTTCCTATTGTTTTAGATAAAAAAATAAAAAGCACACTTCAGTATTCCTGTAATGAAACCTACTAATTCATAACTCCCTTTTCTAAAGCCAGCTGCACAACAAAAAGGTAACTGGACACCAGTAAAACACGTGCATAATATGTCAGCTGTGAAATGAATTGCAGTGGATTGTGGTTTTGAGTAACCTGTTTTTCAGGACATTTCTCTTTGTCATATGAACTGATGGGCAGTGCAGACCATTTGTTATCCAGTCAATAATGCACTCAGTCAAAGTATCCTCATGTCCCAGCACCCTAAGAAAGGGAAGAGGAGGGAGGAGATAAACATCAAAGTGCCAGCTTCCAAACAAAACAAATGTCAGTGGTTAAGACATTCATACAGTGCTTTGATTCCTCTGATGGGTCATAAGGAAAAAATGGAAATCAAAGTCCAGTTGTGAAGAATGAAGTTAAGAATAAAGGTGGGGACTGTGTGGATTTATTTCCTACTTTTCATTCAGGCCTCCTAAGAGGAGGGATCTCTATGGTTTGAGTTTAGGAAAAGTTTGTACCAGATTCAGCTTTGAGGAAGGTAGGTTTTCTGTTTATTCTCTGCGGACTTTTCCTTTTTAACCAGGTCTGATACTCCATTTGTTTTTCAGAGGTTTCCAGTTTTCATTTTCCAAAAGTTGCCTAAAAATGCAAAGACAGTGCAGATAGAGACAGTTCCACCCTTCTGCCATGTTTCCATGCTCATTCCTGCTCCCCAGCTGGACCTACGTTAGGACTTATGGCAATGCTATAAGTTAGACCAGTGAATAGATCCAGTTAAGAATAAGCCACGTTTTTTCATGCCAGTGCCTACTGACTTCAGTACCCTAATCCAGTTCTTGCAGCTACAGGAGTACCAGTTCTGGGATAAAGGAGGTATTAGTGGTGAGGGACTGGAGGTAGGGTGGGAGAGGAGCACAACTGTCACATAAATCTAAAAGGACTCTGAAGGAAAAAGTAATCTTCTCAGGATGCAATCCCTTGAAAAGCATAAAAGAGTATCCAATCTCCTGATATCATCGTAGTGTTGTGATTTAACTATCATAAATTTAAAAAACAAGCACCTACTCAGCCTGAAGAAGCTTATATCACATGTCCAGTGTACTGGGATCCAAACGCAGCAGGCAATGGAAGTCCAGCAAGGGAGCCTCACCTTTAGCACCTTTCTTTGCTTGTAGGAGGATCAAATGGATGATCATCATCTTTAACTTGGCAGGAACATTGCAAGTTTTTCTTCTTTTGCCTATACATGTTAACCACAAATAATATACCACTGTTTAATTATGGAGATTTAGAGGGCATGTTCCAGTCACATAAGTTATGCCTAGAAAAAGTGTTTTATGTATGTTTCAAAAAATGTATTTTCATTTCTGACTATGGATAAGATCATGGAGCCTCTCATTAGAAGCAGTGGGTCTGTCTAATGAAAATTCTAAAAAGGCCATATAAACATCAGTGACAGTATCAGGTGATACTTTCATGTGAATTATACTCTCTCTGAATTGTATGTTGCCTGTCAATAATCTCAAAAAATTGATTATTATTCTTTCAAAGGTGATTAGGTTAGAAAAGACTATTCGATTTTAAATCAAACTGAAAATTGACAAAAAAAGAACAAAAGAGAAATGTAAGCCACAAGGTATTTTCTTTGCATCCTAAAACATGTTGTGTTTTAATTCTTTTTACCAGGCTTATCAACATAAGCTAAAGCTAGCCGTTATAGGTCAAAGTATTTTTGGACAAGAAGTTTATAACAAGCTGAGAAAAGAGGGACATAAAGTTGTGGGCGTATTTACCGTGCCTGACAAGAATGGACAAGCTGATCCTTTGGGTAAGTGTAACCTTAATCCAAATGTTACAATTACAGGCATACATAACAAATTTGCCTTTTCGTGAGGAGGTTTTATCTATATGGGAATGACTTGCATATATTGCCTTTGTTACACTAAATCCAGTACAAGAACTATGCTTTAACGTACACCAGTCCCAGAACTGGTTTAACCTCGTCAGTTTGTCAGTACATTAAAAAAGCAATTTTTAAAGTAGTTTCTAAACATGCAGGGCTGTATATTAAGATATTGGAAAAACAAAATTGACCTGGATATCTTATTTGAATGTACACCCTAGAGGTAATTATTCTGAACTAGATCTTACAGCAAATAGCTGCCGAGCCTGAATTCAAGTGCAAATGTCTGTCACCTGCTTCACTGTGCTGGCTGGGACACTCAAGGCATGGAGCTAAGATTATTTATCCCTGGCTTTCTGTCCTTTTTGACAAGCTTGCATGTGGCAGTGTACCTGCACAGCCTATTTCTCTTCCACCTGGACTATGGAAAACACATTCAAAAGGCTGGCGGAGACTTTGCTCTCCCTTTTTCCATTGCCAAGGTGCATAAGGATTTCTAGGCTTCCTAAAGGACGAAGTTTTGCTTATTCAGAATTGTACTCATTGTGCTTGGAACCCAGCATGACAAAGAAGCTAATTTGGAGCTATCTGAATTGTCACTTTTCTTTGGTTTTTGTTTCAGTGACACAAAGATAGCGAGTAAATATGATTAGCAAATAGAGGTGCTGGAATGGAATGTACCTTTACGGATAATCTGAAATCAAAACTACATTCCACAAGCTGTCTCAAGTCTCTTTTGGTTACGGTTTTTGAGGTTTTTTTGGTCTGGTCCTGACATGTTTTTACAGAACTCTCACAAGGGAAGAATCAAACATAAATTTTGCTTACCTGTGCTATGGTGCTCGCAGACTAGCATATAATTCTCAACTCTAGCTTATTAAAAGATTTAATCACACTTTGGAAGAATTAGAGGAGACAACTATTAGCTTAGAAAATGGAAATTTGATTATTCAAGTCTGGTTGGATTACATTATATAAAAATTTTATATGCAATGTAGCATAACTCATTCACATTATATAAATGATTCTCGTACAGTTATTACACTAAAAAGTATAACTAACGAAATCTCCCAATCTTTCAATTGTGTATTTATTTTAACTAAAACCACAGGATTATTTTAGTCCAATCTCTCCTGATTGGGGAAACAAAAAAGGAAATTAAATTACTAGATAACTTCACTTATTTTTACTTATAGATGACTCAAAAGCTTAAGTCTCAAATGAATGTTTTTTAAAGTTTCTGTGCCCCCAGAAAGCTACAGTCTTTGTTTCTAAGTGTACTAACTTGAATGGAATGATATTTAAATATGTATTCACTTAAGACTTACGTCAACAGGCTAAAGATGCTTCAGGTTAAGCTCGAGATCCAGTTTCTTAGATGAAAAAGAGAAAGTAAAGTATGAATAATTGTTTAGAAACATAAATTAAATTAGAAATATAAATTAAATTAGGTGAATTTTCCATACCTCTTCTTGTTTTCCTGTTTTTCCTATTACACTTAGATATAAAGTTTGACTTTACTAGCTCATTCTGTTGTAAGTTATTATGTGCTTGTGAAATGGAATTTGTCAACCATCTTAAGATTCTCTCTGCAATTACTGCATTTTTTTTTCCTTACCTTTGAGCCTAGTTTTGGGTGTTTCACAGATAAATGGAAGCATATCCAGAAGGCATCAGTAAACGGAATTTTGAAGAAATTACTGATGTCCACTAGCATCTGTGGTTATTTACACTACATGACAAAATGCTGCTGACATAAGTGAATCTTAGATTTACGTAGTCATGTTCACATAAAGATTGCTGAAGTGGAAAATTAAGTTCTGCTAAACCAAACCAGTTGCAGGCAAATGTAATGAGTGGACAAGAAATGACACCTCAGTGTTCAGTAGTCAATAACATTCATCGTTCTTTTCTGCTTTCATTGGTACTTACTTACTAAGAATGAACTGCAAGTTGGGAATAACTGAGCTCTAGGAATGGGAATCAAAGACAGAATGAATAAAATATATCCAAGCACAGAAGTTTTTAAACAGCATACAGATAAGCACCCTGTAGTCACACACTTGCTGATCTGCTTGAGTTGTCATGCAATATGTCTCTGATTGGAGCTTGAATTTTTAACACAAAATGAAAAAAAAACTTGTTCTTGCCCCTCAGCACTGGCAGCAGAGAAGGACGGCATTCCTGTTTTTAAGTTCCCCAGATGGAGAGCTAAAGGCAAGCCTATCCAGGAAGTAGTTGAAGCCTACAAATCGGTTGGAGCAGAGCTAAATGTCCTTCCGTTCTGTACGCAGTTTATCCCCATGGATGTTATTGACTGCCCAAAACATGGCTCTATTATTTATCATCCATCCATCCTACCACGCCACCGAGGAGCTTCTGCAATCAACTGGTGAGTTCTGTGCATCAAAACTACGTGCTGGTCACGTTAGGATGTTGGTCTGCACCCATTACTCTCGTAACTGCTAGCACCATTCTGTTGACTTGCAACTGCTCTGAAGGAGCTTCTCTGGAGCAGCTGGCTCTTTGGTGCATGAGCTGCACTTCGTACCTAGGATTCATTATTCTTTCCAATGCGAGTTCAGCTGTTGCTCTGGGAAGACCAGTGGTGTGATCTGTACATTCATATATTTTACTCACATACACAAATCGACAATCTGGAGTTTCCATAAGCAGGACACTGCCCTTGTGGCTCATCCCCCACTAGATAACTGTCTAGATAACTGTTACAGTAGGGTTTGATGCAAAGCCTATGATTTCACAAAGTGGAAGGGAGAAGAGAGAAGGGAACCCACAAGAATAAAACCCTATCTCACTGTCCTCCAGAGCCATGCACAAGCTAGGTTCAAATCGTTACCCTGAAAGAACTACACTGCAATAATGACCATAATAGACTCAAATCTGGCACTCTTGTGACAACAGAAATGACATTATCACAGTGTCTAAATTCAATAAGAAATTATATAAATATGAAGAAACAATTTTAAAAGACTCTTACAGGCAGCATGGTGACTATCTGAATCCACAGTGTTGTGGGTTCAAAGCAAAAGCATCTTTTGTTTTGTTTTCTTAATTTTAATCCTTCCTGGAAAAAGTACTAAGCTGAAATACTTAAACAGAGGTGTTAAGAAAACTATTAGAGAGGTAAGGAAATCCTTCAAAAAGTGTCAGTTGTGTCAAAGTGTGTAAGGTGAAATAGCATAAACTCAGTGGCAAATGAGAGTAAGACAGTCCAGAAAAGAAAGAAAGAACCAACTTTTTAAGGCACAAAATGTAATAACAACAATTCCTCCAAATATACTAAATGTGAGAGGTATGTAAGTGATAGAGGTGTTTGATTTAACAAAGATATTTATCAAAGAGAATACCACAGTAGGAAATCTGTATTGGTGTTCAGGATGGAGGAGCTAAAGATGTTACTATCCTACAGTCCTTCTTTGTGTAGAATAAGTCAAAACAATTCTCATGAGCTGAACTCTGAGTAGAAGAGATTTTATTGAACTGATGAAGGAATAAGAATCTCTTTGTCAGGACCACAGGACTTCTGCAAATTTGAAGTTGCAGATTTGAGATGACCTGCAACATTTCTGTTTCTTAAGGTTATGTTGATGCAAGTGACTGTGAAATAGCAAAAGCAATACCAGTTTGTAAAAGGCTGAAGGAGAAAGCCAGGAAACTTCAGGTCAATGACTCTAATTTCAATCTGTAATAAGGAATACACTTTCTGTGCAAATGGGTAAATGTGATAATGTGAGACTAAGAAAATGAGAGGTCAATTTCAAAGTTAAAAAACATAGCACAGTGCACACAAGGGGCAAACCCCCCTGACTATATGTAAGCAGTATTAAAGTTAATTGTTGTTACTGAGACAAGACACCATGGAAGGATCCATTCATTCAAGAGTTGGACTCAACGATCCTTGTGTGTCCATTCCAACTCAGAATAGTCTGTGATTCTGTGATCTTAAATACTGTCTGCATCTCAGCTGGAATATGAACTAGCTAAGTTCAGAAAAGGCTGAGACAGTCAGTCAAGGGTATAGGGCAGCCTTCCCATGACTGGAGACAGATGAGGTATTCCTCAGACTGGAAAAGAGGTCATTGGGAATGACATACACTAACCATGTGTTGAGCCATGAAAGACATGGAAAAGGTGAACAAGGAGTGATTGCTCATTCTTAATCAAAAGTCAGGGGGCAGCCAGCAAAGACATCAGGTAGTAGGATTTTACCAGATAAAGGAGGTACTTTTACTCCATGCAGTCTGTTATTAAATTATGCAACCTCATATCTAGAGAGCTCTAAAAGGATGCTTTCATGGAGGAGAAGCTCATCAAAATGTATTTCACAGGAAGATGTAGATACAATCTGTCTTTTAGGAAGTTCTTGAGGCAAAGGTTTGCAGAAATGGGAATGTATTGTAGTGTTGTATCACCATGTCTTTCTCTATTTTGCATATTCCTCCTGCAAAAGGAATCTATTTGCTCCTGGTTTTCTCAGGTAAAGGCCATTGTCCTGAGGCCTTTAAAGTAAAATAGGATCTGGCCTTGGCTGAGTATTCTTGTGTTTCACCCTCTCATCCCTTGCTCTAATCACTACTTTCACATGTTGTGGCTACAGCCCTGGTGCTGATCAGACCCTTTATCCCCACAGTATAACCAGGAAAACCTTTGGGAATTAGGCATGGCTAAACATAACCAGGTACAAACAAGGGCCCTGGGGTGTGGAGGGTTCCTCACCCACTTCCTTTATAGTCTTTTCCAGCTGCTGCCACTCTGTTATCAGCAGCCCTTTGTGGAGGGAGCTGGTGGACAGAGGACGGGGCACACAGTAATTCTTAGCTTGTCACCTATTCAGCATCAGAGACATTTACCCATGAAACCTTCTTCTCTATGCTGAGGACATCCATTTCTGACTACAGTGCTCTTTTGGAATTTTTACATAATAGAAAACAGAAGAAATGCTGCTTAAATTTGTGAAAGATGTGATATGGGCTAGCCAAACTTCTGTAAGATTTCATTTCTGTTGTACTTGCCAACTTCCCCCGTTGTCTTCGGAGTTCATGCCTTGTTCAGCACATACGTGTACTTCACTCATTTTAATAATGTAGTTTTCAGTCCTTACAATTAATAATGAATTTTCCTGTGTATCAGCCAGATCTCAGATGATCCTGTTACAACATGGACTGCTGAGGGAATACTTGCATGAGATATGTATTACTTAAAATAGCATTGGTGTTTGCATGCAGACAAATGGCTAAAATCATGCAGGAAATATTTTTCTCACCATTTCTGGATCCTCCCTTAAACACACTTCAGTCTGCTTTTCCATCATTCTGAGACACATGCCAAAGGAGAAGTGGAAAATTTTAGGTGGCTGAAATTCCCTTCGGATGCAGAGGCAGATTCTGAGCTGTGGTAGATCAGCATAGGTCTAATGTAAGCATTGCTGTGTTCATGCACAGCAGCTGAGAATCTGGCTGGATAGCCTTAATTCCCTTAATAACTCTTCCTTAAACAGTTGCATATCCATCATTTTCCACTCTGAGTTTAACTCTTTTTCAGCTGTGTGACAAATGTACTTCCCTTGTTGACCTAGAGATGAGCCATGAGGCTTAGCTAATTACAGTAAACAACCATGAATTATTAAGATAATATTCTGTTAGATGCTTCCATCTTTCAAATTCTTTCATAACTGTTGCACACCTTTTGCTCTGAGTGTCTTACCATTAATAATACTTTTTAAATTATTATCACAATGAACCGTGTGAGACAGCCTGGGTTCAGTTGCAGCATTTCCTATGTCACTTTGTGGAAACCACACATCAACAGTGTCCAAACTGTGGGTCCCTGACTGCAAAGTAAGCAATGAAAGTATAGCAAAGATTGTTAGGATTTTCTTTTCTCTCTTCCTGAAGAAAATGAATATGTAACACGTGAGTTGATATTCTTGACTACTTTCATTTTGTCTGTATTTACTATAAGTCTTTTCTTTTATGCCCAGGACTTTAATTCAAGGAGATAAGAAAGCAGGATTTACTATTTTTTGGGCTGATGATGGTTTGGACACTGGACCAATACTTCTGCAGCGAGAATGTGATGTTGGCCAAAATGATACCGTGGATGACCTATACAACCGGTTTCTCTTCCCAGAAGGAATAAAGGCTATGGTATGTTTAGCTGTACTAAACACCAGCTTTTTAAGAAGAAAAGAGGTTAAAAGTAAAGGAAATATAGACAAGATGTATGCATTTGGAAAGACAGAGGTTATGGTACTCAGCCAAATTGTAGACTTCACTGGAGCTGTGTGGCTGCACAACAGCTGAGGATGTGACCTCAGAATATTTGTTGCTGACAGCAGGCAGAGCATATTCTGTTTCCACAGATGGCAAGAAGTTAAATTTGTCTGGAATGTGGCTCTTTCCATAGATTTCTTAAATGTTTTTACAAGACAAAATCTTTTAAAGGCTCAGCAAGAAAAAAAGTTAGGTGTCAGGTTTTTAAGAAAAGAGGGGAGGATGATAAGCTCAGAGATCTGGTGGATTGGCTTTGGATTTTCTATGCTTGTCATTTTTTGTTTTTTTTTGAAGTGTATAAAAGAAAATGCACAAAAAATACTCAGCATTGTTCCTCAGAGAATTTTTTTTTCTCCCTCCATTGAAATGCAGAAAAATAACTTTTTGCAGAGAGAAAAAGCAAAAAGTTGAATATAATCATACTGAGCCACATTTTTGTTCTGTAGAATTCAGGCAGCTGCTCTAAGTTTGGTGACTAGGTACTCCCATGAAATTCTAGAGGCTATTTCTTTTGTCAAAGAAGCTTGAGGAAACACACCTGTTTAATCAGGGCAGCACTGGTCTCTTAGAGTTTGGAAATACTAGGTTTAAAAAAAATCAAACCAATTCACCTTGCGGCAGAACGTCTTTTGCTGTCATTCCCAAGTATGACTGAGGGAAAAAAGGTGAGCCAAGCTAACATTAAATCTTTTACTTTTTCACATAGGTGGAAGCTGTACATCTGATTGCTGATGGCAAGGCCCCTCGTATACCTCAGCCTGAAGAAGGGGCAACATACGAAGGGATCCAGAAAAAGGAAAATGCAGAGGTAGTGTGAAGTAACACTGTTTTTTTGTGCATAGCACTGGAAAAGTTATTAACTCAGATTACAGTAGCAGCAATATGAAGTTAACATGAATTTTAACTGAGTTGTTTCCTCACCTCTTTTTCTTGGGATACCTCCTAGGATGCATGTAATGGAGCCCTAGGTTAATTTCCTTTTTCCTCTCAGTGGTTACATGCATTTAGAAACTTGGTGTCCTATACGGGATCATGTACAGGCAGCTAAGAGGCAGCTGCAATTTCAGTGGAGTCTTAATATGCCACCATACTTGTGAATACAACATTGAATCAAGATCACTCTTTGTTTGTCAACAGGCTATATGAAATTCTCTACCAGAAATAGATTTGATTTTAGGAAAAGGAAGTTTTGGCACCTTTCCTTCTGGTGCCAAAAAATAGCACAGGCCATAAAAACAAACAACAGATTAAAAAATTAATTAAATTCCCATATGAGAATTATTTTATCTAAGCACTCCTACTGTATTAGATGATCTTGTTTGTGGTTGGGAAGGTGTGGTGGTGCATCCTGGCATGTCTTGATTCCCTAGATCTCCTGGGACCAACCTGCAGCAGCTTTGCACAATTGGATTCGAGGGCATGATAAAGTGCCTGGAGCATGGACAACAATAAATGATCAGGTATGCTCTGAAAACCAGAAGAATATTCTTCTCTATACCCTCTTTTTGGCTATTTTTATTATAAAATTAAAGATGTCTGCATATAGGTGAATACAAATGGGTGTTACATTGGAGCTGCTCTGATTTGATGACTACATGTTTTGTATATATCTAGAACAGGCACCTAAAGAAATAAACAGAACACAGTAGTTAAGAGTTTTTTAATCACAAATTCATTTAATTTGAAGAAAGATGAGAACAATATCTGGGAAAAAAAATGAGGCAAGGTACCAAGAGCAGAACCAAGCTGTGCTGTCATTTTGGGAAGTAGGTATGCATTACAGTATAATGCAGCCCATGTACAGTGGCCAATGTCACAGTGTTGACAGCAAAATGAAACACTATGAGCTGCTGAAATAACAGAGGGTTTCATTTTAAGGAGATTTGGGCGTAGATAGTTTGCAGAAATAAATCTATGTAATTTTACAGAGTGAGTAGTCCCTCACTCTGGGCATGCACTGACCAGAGATGCTCCCTTTCCTGCACTGGTTGCAGCATGCACACTATTACAGCTCATCTGCTTCGCAGGTTTAGGCAACTTGCAAAGTTTTACATGTTCTGAGCTGTAAAGATCTAGAAGTGTTGCAACATGTTTTCCATGTGTAGGTAATTACATTTTATTTCTATTATATTAAAGCTCCAAAACAGTATCATAAAATTGTTAAAATTTTACAGCACATTTAGAATCTGTGCGCTTTTAATTTCATTTCTTTTTAGATGGTTACCTTTTATGGGTCATCATTACTTGATGCTTCAGTGCCTGCTGGACAAGAGCTGACAATAAAAGGTGCTTCAAGACCAGGACTTGTAACAAAGAATGGTCTAGTCGTTTTTGGAAATGATGGGAAGATGGTAAGTGCTCAGTCTGGCAAACATAAGCATGGATGGAACAGTTTTAGCAAGAAGGGCAAGTAGTGTGGAATTGTCAAGATGCATAAATCCAGGTGCTAATGACAGACAGCTCATTCACTTGAAGTTTATCAATCCTCTCCCATCCTATAGAGAAGACATTCACGCTTTGCTTTTCACTCAATCCATTATCATTTCCAATATGGATAAAAATGTATTATTACTAGTAGAAAATCTGAAAGATGGGTATGAGTGGCCTGTGCTAAACTGCCTGCATCACATCAGCTTTCCTGCAAGCCATTTATTTTGCTATTTCAATCACCTTATTGATGCCTAAAACCTCTTCACCCAAGGATGTGCTACCACCCAGACAATTTATAATAATTTCTCATTTTTCAGGTGCTAGTGAGAAATCTGCAGTTTGAGGATGGAAAAATGATCCCTGCATCTAAATACTTCTCTGCTGATGAAACAACTGCCCTGGAACTTACAGAAGAGGAGAAGAAGGTGGCAGAAGATATTAGGGTAATTCAATAAACTGCTTTAGTGGGATATTACTTCAGATTAAAGCATTACGTACTTACTTTTGGCAAGGCATCTCTTTTGTTTAGTCATGTAAATAATTTTTTGATAAAATGTACTCAAAGTATATGGGGGTGAAGGTTTAATTATTGACATTAATTCAGGTGGAACTGGGAATTCTCTGGCGTATTTGTCTCACTTTACAAAGTTCCTTTCAGATGCAAGTGATACAAAAACAGTGATTTCAGGATCAGTAATGGTAAATATCTATGAATGATGAAGGTGGGAATGAGGAAAAACAAGCAGACTTTCACCTCACAGAAGTGAGGTTTTCAGCGCTGGCAGACTCGGACAGTCCTTGGAATCCTTTCTTCACTGTGGTGTTCACCACTAGGATGTGCTCAGAATGGGCCTGTTGGACAAGCTCCAGGGAGTCTCAGAGCAGCCTTCTGAAAGCAAAAGGCAGCAGTTTTCTCGCTGTGCCTGTGTGCACTGTCCCTTCTGCCACAACCACACACAAGGGGCTGGCTGGCAGAGGGATGGGAACAGCTGGAGCAGAAAACTCTCATAGCCAGAGAGGAACTTTTCTGCCCTCTCCTGAAATCCATCCCTCTGTAGTGTCAGGGGCTTAGCTGAAAGCCACATTTGTCACTGAAGTTTTGTGCCAGAGCAAATGAATCATAGATGTCTTCCCTTGTGCTAACTCTGCTGCAGGGTTATTAACTTTTGGCACAGGTCAGGAAGCTTGATGTACTAATATTTTAAGCTGCTGCTTCAAGATTACCTTGAACCTGCTTGCCAGCAACCTAAATGCTGCCTGGAGCTATTGACAGACTGAGAAAATTATAAAAAGAAGTATAAACTCATCAGTTGGTGACACTGCCTGCTAACTCTGGAACTCAATTATAATTAATTGAAATATTACATTACCAGTTGTTTAACTGCTTATTTCTTCATCTCATGCATGCAGCTTAAACTACTTCTCAGCTTTGGCCAGGTGCCCGAAATGCCATCAATCCATTCGTAAAGTGCTCCATGCTCTCCTTGCCTATACAGACAACACATTCCATAATGCAATGGAAAGTTATTATTTGGAGGATAAAAAATCTTTAAAAATGGGCCTGAAAATTATTAGCATTGTGCCATTCAGGTTTCTTGCCTGATTAGGTAAAGTTACCATGGAGAAAATACTATATTTTGATCATCTAATTATACTGAAAAAATTCTTGTCTGACAGGAGGTCTCTAGACTATTTTAGACCCTCTTAAAGTAACTTTATGTTTTAGAAACCTTTGAAATAACATGTGTTGTAGGCATAGGTACCATAGAAAATACAGTTCGATAAATACTTCTTGCTATTAGAGGATTATTCATTATTTTCTCTGTTATTGTTTTGTATTATTAGGCTATTTGGAAGGGAATTTTAAGCAATGTTGCTGCAATTGAGGATTCCACAGACTTCTTCAAATCTGGAGCATCTTCTATGCATGTTGTCAGGTAAAAATATTCAAAATAACAAAATTGTGAAGCCAAAGTTAGTGAAAATAAAGTTGTTATTCCTTTAAATCAGGGTTGATCAAGTAGTGTTGAAAAAAGTAATCCCCCTGTGTTTTCCAACACTCTTACTAATTCCCTTTCTTACCTTTGGGAACATGTACAGTTCTTCTCCCAGACTTACGAGATATTGATGTAATCCTGCTCTTTCTACTGAAGGAAAATACCCCTTAACTTGGAGGAGCATCAGCCCGAGGGGAGCATGGTGATGCTCAAAGCTGTCTGCATGCAGCCACAGGAATCTCCAGACCGGGGGGCTGAGTGGGGACCTGAGCAAAGAACTCCCCAAAGGGAAAGAGGAGCCTTTCACAGCAAGAACTGAGCCCGTGCTTAAAGATGCGCTGAGTTTGTCATGGCTTGGGTCACCTTGTTTGCCTTCTTTTTGGAACACAGACCGTAATATGAAACCATCATTTTTAAACAAACTGATTATTGTGCTGATTACTTACCAATCTCAATGTCCTCAGTATGGTTGGAGTAGTCCCAAATACTATTTTCCAATAGCATATCAATATCTTCTTGTTACTGATTTTCAAAAGTTTACCTAAGAGTATTCCAGAACTGACATTTTCACAGCATCCACGATTAAACCAACAGATTTCAGGAAAACGCACAACTTCTGTGCCCTTGTTAGAGAAACACACATACATATTCGCATGCATACAAACTGAGGCGCAGTTTTGATCCCTTTTGACCTTCAATGATTCAATTATCTGAAGAATTCTTTCATTTTTAATTAAACTTACTCTTTCTTCAAAACCTTTAGAATGCTAGAAGAGATCAAACAGAAGCATAGTGGACTTCAGCTACAGAATGAAGATGTGTATATGGCCACGAAGTTTGCAGACTTTATTCAGATGGTTGTCAGGAAACTCAGAGGAGAAGACAAAGAAGAAGAGTTAGTCGTTGATTATGTAAGACTTTTTATTTTGCACGTATTGCTTAGTCTTTCTTGGGTTTTAGGGGAGGGCAGACAATACATTTTATTAGACTGCTTGATGCAGTAGGAAAGCAAATAAATATTTGGTTATACAAACTTCTATATATTTGACTTAGTTTCCATTACATTTTACTCCTAACAGCCACATATACAGGCTAAAATGTGTCTGGATGTTGGCTGCAGATATCAAAAGCTTGTTAAGCTACACTAAAATATTAGTTATTATAAATTTAAAATAATTTGTTGTTTCTTTCACCCAGGTTTCAAAAAATATAAACAACATGACTGTGAATATGCCACACCAATGTTTCATAAATGGGGAGTTTATAAATGCTGATGATGGAAAAACATATGACACTATAAATCCAGCAGATGGATCAGTAAGTAATTTCTAAATATTATCTATACCAGTTTATTTAATTGTTTTTGCCTATTAAAAAAATCTGAAACATTACCTGAATATTGATAATTTAAAAATAATACACTACATGTTAAACAATCTCTAGAAATAAATTTAAGTTTCAATTTACTTCACATTTTGCATATTCTACAATTGTTTTCCATTTGAGACAAGCTGCAAAGCAAAAATAACTACTTCCACTTCAATTATTACATCAATTTTCATACCAAGCTGAATATTTTACCTTGATTTCACTCTTGTTTAGCTTTGCAAACAGAAATTGCCTAAGTTTATTTGCTAAGGAAGTTTTTCTTTCAGGATATTGTGTATATTTCCTGTCAGAAATGAACTTCATTTTTTAAACTTTTTTTACAAATCTGATCTCTTAGGTTAAGTGTGGCATTAAGATGTCCCTTTAAATTCCCAGTAAGAAAAATAACTTTTCAATAGGAAAATACATACAGTTGCACTTCAGTCCTGAACTACCCAATAATGGTTGAGCAACTCATAACTGTGAATTATAAATAAAAGAAGTGATTCTGATCTCCATGTTGTTGCCATTTAATTCTGCAGTAAATAAAGTCTGCTGAAATCAGTGACACAAATTTCACTATCATCAGGAGTCAGACTCTGATACTTTTCCTGAAACTCATCATAGAATGGAATAAAAGTCATAACAATTTTGTATTAGGATTTACAATGTGTGTCTTTATAGAACACAATAATCTTAAAATACAGTGTGTTTATGGTGGTTTATGATAACAGAAGCCCCATTCCTTAGAAATGGAACATGTGGGCATTGTTTTTAGCATGTTAACTATCAGGTTGTAATACCACATATAAAGACTTCCAGATTCTGTGATATCACATTGGTTTTACATATGGAAAGAGAGGGTGAGATCCAGTGGGACAATGCACCTTGCTTTAAAGAGAAAGATTGAGGAATCTGAGTCCCTGCAGTGTCCTCCAAATTCTGCCCCCTCAGTTGTGTCTGAACTTTTTGCAGCCGGGCTCACCCATGACAGCTGCAACAGTTGAGGATATTAAGTATTTACTTGTACCCAGTCAAGAAGTTTGGGAGGAAGGAGTAACACTGCATCCCAGTGCTTCTTTCTGAGCTAAAACAATGGTACCTTTGCACAGGTAATAGCCAGTGTGTCTTCTGCCTCACTGGCTGATGTTGACAGGGCAGTGGCAGCAGCAAAGGAAGCATTTGAAAATGGTGAATGGGGAAGGATGAATGCGAGGGAAAGAGGGCGACTCATGTACAGGTATGTACACGACAGCTTGCATTTGTTTCTTTTTCTCAAATCTTGTTTTGTTTCTCTGAAGAATTGTTGTATACGTTTTCTAAATGTGGTAGATATTCATAATCTCACTGTCAAAGGATCCAGACTAGCCATCTTTTAATGCCCTGATTGACTTCAGTGTACCAGCCTCTGGCCAACTTTTCTTGTGGCAGAGAAGAATCTTGTGGTTTCTCACTGCCACCATTCTTTCATTATTATTTTTGAATGGAAACATAGAATTTGAGGAAAATATATTTAAAATACTTGATGTCTTCGTTTAATCTATATGAGTTTCATTGCAAGGATTAAGAATTCCCTTGTAAGCCCCCATCCTTCCATATAAAGGAGGCTAAGCTTTAAAGACAGTCTACCTGGGTTAGGTGGGCAGGGATTTGACCTCGCTAAGCCTTCCTGCATGTGCACTCCATACAGTAAACATACAGCTACATTGCCACTAATTTTGAAATAGGCTGTAACTGATGTTAGATTTTTCCGGGATGATATCCCAGCATACTTCTCACCTGGCTAAAGACCTAGGAGATGTGTTATGGTCTGTAGTGGAAGAATTGTCCTGTGCAGAAATTTTCTAAGCTGATTCTGACATTTACCTGAGACACTTTTAATTCTTTTTTGTATCTATCTCACTGTGTCTAGTTAATGCCTGGTTCTTAATTTTAGCTGTGTTGCTGTTGGTTCAGAAAATAAGAAGAGGCTTTGTTGAATTAATGGTATTTTAATGGTGGGGTTTGATTCTTGAAGGGCAAGAGGTGATCTTAGAAAGATGATAATGCTGACTACATAGTGTGAGAGTGACACTGGAGGCAGCTAATAAAACCCCAATTATTATAGATTCTCCATATGCAATATGATGCTTCTCCCAAGCACAGGGAGAACACTGTCTTGCAAACTTCAAGTGACTAGAAGCATCAGAGCTTCCCTATAAAGAAAGCCTCTTTTGCAGGCTGTATGAAGAGCTTTCATTGCTTTTTCAGGTCTAAACATGCAAATGAATGAGTAGACATGAGTAAAGTAGCAGGTTGCTACTCCTGAAAAAATGCCACATGTTTTACAAGACACTGCAGGCATCTTAGCAAAAAAGAATGAAAGCAAAGCTAAAAATTCTGCTTATCTTATAAAGTGTATGACCAGGCCACAGAAAAAGGCCTGCAGGACCCTTCTGGAGTTGAGTAGTCATCACAAGAGAAAACAGGCAAGTCAGAACTGAACGTTAAATACACCTGGTCACTTAAGTTTTTCACAAGTGTGCACTTATTCAAAGCATGCACAAACTTAGGTTTAATTTGTATCAGGAATGTAGAGTGCTGGAGAGACCAAGTTAACTCCGCCCTAAAGAGAAACTTTTAAGGTGTGAGAACTCCTGCTCTGTTTTCCATTTGGAAGATTTGCAAGCATAGCTACCTTAGGTATGTGGAAAATAAAGTCCCCCTACAGCGCACAGGTTATCCCTGGGTGAAATTGTTTGCTTAGGGCCCTCACTCTCTAGGATAAAACACCAGAGTGTTTATGTTGCAAACCATTCCCAGGAGGAATGAAGGCTCTCTCTGGACCACCTTAATTGAAGTAAGGCCCCGTTTTCTCTGGCCTCTGTTCAAACTGGAGATTTTGAGTGCTGAACCAAAGAGAATGTGTGTGGCATTAAAGCTCATAGCTCTGTTGCTTTAAGGCATCATTAACAGAAGATATTAAGCACACTTTAAATGGAACCTTCTCCTTTGTCCCTGACATGCCCATATCCATTCTCTTACACAACACTGCCAATGCCCTGACCTGTAGCTGAATCCCCAAGATACACTTAAAACAGGTATTAAAGAGCATTTTCCCACATCTCTGCTAATGCTTTAAGTGGGCAGAATTTACATAACAGAAAAACAGATTTCAAATACAGTTTTCAAAACTCTTTACAGGCTCTCAAATGCACTTTTTTAAGCTCTTAAAATCACGCGGGAGCATTGATTACATGTCTGAGTACCAAATCACAGAGGGAAGCTGAAGAAAAACGTTAATGCATGTGAGAGAATGCGAAGGACTGAATGTGAAAATTCATGGATGCAAACAGACCTGAGCAGGGTACCACGGAATTAACAGTAGTGCCTCATAAGTACAGGTATCAGTCTGTGCAGATGTGTTTTTGAGATACTTTGATAGATATTATCAGCTTGGTAATACTTACCACAGTATTACTTACACCTCAGGTGAGTTTACACAGTTCATGTCTTCATTCAGTCCCTACTACAGCCAATGTGAAGATATTTGCAGACTAACAGGCAATTGTTCAATCCCTTACTGATGTTCAGGAGCAGTGCCTGCAGTGCTCCACCTCCAAATTTAGTAGGAATGCTATTTTGATTATGCTTCTTTGCCACACCTAATGTAATTTCAGGCTGCCAATGGTTAGATGTCATTTCCCTTTGATGTGGATTTTTAACATTTTTATTAAAGACTTGCAGACCTGATGGAAGAACACCAAGAAGAGTTAGCAACAATAGAGTCGATCGACTCAGGAGCTGTCTACACTTTAGCTCTGAAGACTCATATTGGAATGTCTGTGCAAACATTCAGATACTTTGCTGGATGGTGTGACAAAATTCAGGCAAGTGAATATGTGGAGGAAATGGTCAATGGCTGTGGTTCTCTACTCTTCTTTTTTGTTGTTATTCTTCTGAAACAGTGACAAAAAGTACTAAAAGGAAAAACCAAAGCAAAATTAGAATTTTACCTAGAATGAGTCTCTCTGTCAGTACAAAAGGATAGTCTACCTCCAGCTGGAGAACATGGATTTAAAATGTGGCTCTAAATATCTGAGAGCCAGCTGAGGTGTCACAGTGGATATACTTGCTTGGTCAGCTCTTGATTATTCGTGGGACAGAATGTCGCTGTGCTCATGGTGCAGGTAAGTGCAGAGCATTGTGCTTTGCTGCAGTCTGACCGAGGCTGCTGAGTTTGCTCGATGGCACAGCACGCGGCACACGTTCAAGAGCGTTTCCTCCAGTGTCTTTAAGACCAATCAACAATATCATCCAGCTTTTCTTTTTATTCATCAGACCCTCACTTTATGTTCTCCCACGCTTTTTTTTATCTATGCTTTTATTTTATACAGCTGACAATCAGGAGTTGATTACAATATCCACAGCAGAAAATCATAACAGTAGAAGCATCTGTGCCCCTTTTCCTGATGCAAAACTGCTTGTGGTTTTGAAGCCTACTCTGTAGCTTTCCAAAACATACTTACATGGCAAATAGATTTGTAATAAAAATTATTAATCAGTATGAAGATTTGTCCCTCCTCTGTCTTTTAGGGTGCTACAATTCCAATTAACCATGCCCGGCCAAACCATAATCTAACATTCACCAAGAAAGAGCCAATTGGGTGAGTATCACTTTTTCTTCTTAGTGACAGCCTTGACATGCAGAAAAGCCATTGAAAAGCTGCCATCAAATATGTAATCTCTCCCTGTTTTTCCCTACAAGTGTCTGTGCAATTATTATCCCCTGGAATTACCCACTGATGATGCTTGCATGGAAGAGCGCAGCGTGCTTGGCTGCAGGCAACACCCTCGTACTCAAACCAGCTCAAGTAAGAGCAAAAAGGAATATACAGATGGCCCAGATGCAAAATTATTTAGGCAATACAGCAGATTTCACCCATAGGTTGATCTGTCATAGGTACCCATAGATTGACCGTGTCATATATTTGAAAGTGCATTTGTAATAATACAAACTGCCATGGTGATACAAGGTATTGATTGACTCCAGTTCCGCTCCAGTGCTAATCTCATTTTCAAGAATTAATTCTTTTCCACAAGAAGCCATCACTTCTAATTTGCCAATATTGTAAGAAGATGAATATTGTATGAAAAGGAAGATGTATTGAATGTAAAAGGTATCATCATGCATTTGATTAAAATAGGAGACTTAATCTAAATGTTTCTACTTAGGTCACACCTCTGACTTCCTTGAAGTTCGCAGAACTCTCAGCTAAAGCTGGATTTCCTAAGGGCGTTATAAATATTCTGCCTGGTTCAGGTAAAACTTCAACTCATCATTTTTCTGGGAGGGGTCATGCTAAAACTGGTGAACTTCTTCACCTTTTTGAAGATTTATTACATAGGCATGTTCAAAGGTACTAGGCTTGCATCTTTTCATGCAGCAATTTCACATGCTTCCAGAAGGGAATTGGAAAAATCTGACTTTAGTTAGTGTTAGGAGCTATCAGCCTACACTCTCTACAAGTTCACACAATGAATATGAACACTCTGGAAGAGAATGTATTACAGAGAAACATGTTTCACTTGATTGTAAAACTTCATTATTTCTCCTAATTGTATCATCAAATGGAAGTATTTAAATGTGACTGTGAGACCTAGAGCAAGCTGCTAAGATGCATATTCATAGTCCACACTGTGTTGCCTGATATCACCATTTTCCTCATTCCCCTAAAGAACAAAAGTGTTAAATTATATTACTTTGGTTACAAATTAGATTATTCCACCTACAATGGAATATTAAGAAGCTCTTTAGTCCAGACAGATGGGAGAATTTGGAGACACTAATGGGATCCAAGCTTTTCATAGTCATAGGAATAAAGCTGCAAATATAAATAGGGATGTGATACCATATTTGATTTGTGGTATTAGCTCCTTCTGTGTTCCAGTGCTGCTGCTGGAGCAGTAAAAATTGTCCATGTACCATCCAGTTACACTGCTTTCCTCACCCTGATAGGTGGCTTAGTGGGACAGCACCTCTCTGAACATCCAGATGTTCGCAAAGTTGGATTCACTGGTTCAACACCAACTGGTAAACAGATCATGAAGAGGTACTCTCAGCAAAAGATTCATAAATAAACCCTGCTTAGTCTGGTTCTGAAGTCTCTTACTAGATATATTGTGCATGCAGCAGTAGTGAAAAAGCATAACTGCATATGGTCGTTTACCACTATATAGAATTCTACTAAGTCACTATTGGACAATAAAAGTTTATACATTTTGAAGTAAGATATTAAAAATTTGGTTTATATGATCATTTTTCTTTTTTACAGTGCAGCCACTAACCTGAAGAAAGTTTCTCTCGAACTTGGGGGCAAATCACCATTGATCATATTCAGTGACTGTGAACTTGACAGAGCTGTAAAAATGGTAATGTCACTTTGAAGTAAAATATATTCAAAGCCTTTGTGGTACATCCTCACAGTATTGCAATAGTCTTCTTGACTTGCCAAAAAAATACCAGGGATCCTTTGCATGAAAAACCTTGAGATCTGTCAGAAAACAGACTCAGATGTTTCTTTATGCTAGCACAATTTAACTGTTCATGCTGCCCCAAAAAGGCAGTACTACAAGAAATTTACTTTAGAACTTAGAAAAAACCAAAGAATTGAGCTCCCTAGTGCCATATAGTTTTTAGTTCACCAATCAATCATTCATCAATTAGCAATCATAATAATTCACCTTCCCTGCCAGACATATTGTGTTCAGAGTTCCTAAATAAGATGTTGCATTGGTGATACCCTTTTACATAAAGTATTAGACTTTTAGGGTCACAAACACTGAAGGCAACCGAAGGGAGCAGAATGAAAGGGAGACTGAACAAAATGCATGCAAACGTTTCTGTTTTTTTCCTGATCAGGGTATGGGAGCAGTATATTTCAACAAAGGAGAAAACTGCATTGCAGCTGGCAGGCTGTTCGTGGAAGAATCAATTCATGATGAGTTTGTTAGAAAAGTGGTAAGATATTCAAGGACTAAAGTCTAAGTAGATGCTTTACTGTGGCAGAAAGATCCACGTGTTTTATACACACTTGTATTTCTTATTTTCAGCTGGTTAATTTCTCATTATTGCTTATGATAGACAATAGAAACCTCTTACAGGGTTAAAAGGAAGCTTTGAAGGGAGATATTTGCAGCAGTAATGCACAGATAAGTGACAGTTCAATAGATATTGTACCTTCAGTGACAGTTCAGATTTGACTAGGAAAATAAGATTACAAATAATTACTGAACTCAGGTCAATATGATTGAAGAAGGCTTCTGTAAAGTTTACAAAAAAGTAATATTGGAAGCATAGCTAGAATAATACAAAGGTCACTATTAAAAATCCAATAGTCGCCACGCTGTGCCACTGGAGAATTCATTTATTTTGCTTAAGAACAAGAAATCACTGTCTTAAGTCATTTACCACTGATAAAAGTTAACATCTTACATGCCTGTCTTAATAGCAGAAGAGAATATACGCATGAACACAGCATCAAAAACTTTCAGAAGTAATTAGAGATTATGAAACAAAAGACAAAGCCTCATTTTAAAAATGGAGAAGCATTACATCTAAGAATCCAGTCCTTTCTTAGAGTCAATCTTCACAGCACCAAAAAAGGCAGCATTCCAAATTTCTGGTCCTTTTAATAATATTGCTGTGTTATGTAACTTCATTTTAATTGGGTAACCCATAGGTTGAAGAAATAAAAAAGATGAAAATTGGTGACCCACTTGACAGATCTACGGATCATGGTCCACAAAATCACAAGGCACATTTGGAAAAGCTGCTGCAATACTGTGAAACTGGAGTGAAAGAAGGAGCCACTTTAGTGTACGGAGGAAGACAAGTACGTAGACCAGGTAAAGTACTTCCCAGAGGTATTTAGAACTTTTACCCTTTATGCAGGAGCTGTCACGATTGTCTCAGCTGTATTTGGTGGGGTTGCGGTATCATGGGAACAGTACCAGGTAAGCCCATGACACCACAGAGCTTTCAAGTCTCATATTATGAGAAGCTGTGCAAATGAAGTGTAAGTTATGAGATCTTTATGGTAACAAGAAAAACAGTGGTCTCTGTGACATGCATGTTACCTTCCTCCTATCAGAGTACATGGTCTTCCCCCAGGGAGTCACCTGGGCTGTGGCATGCAGACCTTCTGGCCTGGCAGGGAACAGCACATGTTGTCACTGATCAATACAGGCCATTCTTTTACCCTTTTTTCTGCCATTTCTCTTGAAATGCATGCATTTCCATTCATACTTCATTCATACCTGTTTTCTATTTCAAGTCACAAATTATTTAGGACCTCAAAGTATGGGACAGAGCTGGCCAGGGCAACAGCAAACCCTTAAGCACTTTTACCATGCTCAAAAGCTGCTCTATTCTCTCTTTAGGTTTCTTCATGGAACCCACTGTATTCACAGATGTTGAAGACCATATGTATATTGCCCAGGAAGAATCCTTTGGTCCTGTGATGGTCATCTCTAAATTTAAAAATGGGTATGTTCTCCTCTGGTTGCTGTTAGAAACTTTATTTTCCCATTTTCACCTAAGTGAAGAAGTGATAGCATACACAATATTTTATTAAATCTTTTTAGACCAATCTGAATATCTAGTGGTATTCAGGGAAATGTTTTACTGAAATTCATGTGGTAATTGCAACAGCTTGCTCAAATTACAAAATGTGCACTTTTCCCAGTGGAATTGCTTATTTGTCCTGTTAAGCACTGGCACACTACTGTTGCAAATGAAAATTCCTCTGTATATTTTGTAAACTGTCGCTTCTAATATCTTTCATTTCAGATCATAAGAATTATTTTACATACAGATGAGATTAAAACTCTACAAAGAAACTTCATATAAGCATTTCCATCACGTTTCATCTTCTGCAGTTTGATAATGAAGTTAAGAACCAGCCATGTAGACAACCCTTCACATCCATAAATTACATAGTCATAAGGGACTGTATTGAATATTTTAAAGTTTTAAACTACTATTGATTTTTGAAGCTGTATGGAGATGAGATGCAGATAGAAAATAGCACTCTAGAAATAGCTTGAAAAGTTGTCTTGATAGAGGTTTGAATCTCAGCTTTTATTCTTCATTAACTCGTAAAGCTGCACAGTATTTTAGCAAACTAATTCATCATCTGCTGCCATGCTCTGCTTTACAGGCATTTTTGTATTGCTCTGATTCCCAAGTTGTACAGTAGCTGAGCAAAGTTGGATGCATAGAGCAACATTCCCCGTGGCATTTCTCAGTGCAGATACTAACCCTTGAAATGGGAGGTTACGAGCTTCACAAGCTTGAAGCAACGGTGTGAATTTCCATGGATCTGTCAGATTGACACATACATTTGTCCTTAATAAGTCATCTTTAAAAAAGCTCACTGGAGAAGAAAGGCCATGGGAAAAGTTGCTTCAATGACACTGAAGGTGGAAGGTTGCTAACACCTGTTTATTTTACCTAGTTGCAATTAGGTAATTTCTTTCCCCCACAGGGATGTCGATGGAGTATTGCAACGGGCAAATGCCACAGAATATGGCTTAGCTTCAGGAGTTTTCACAAAAGACATAAACAAAGCTCTCTACATCAGTGAAAAGCTAGAAGCTGGGACAGTTTTTATTAACACATACAACAAAACAGATGTGGCAGCACCATTTGGTGGATTTAAGCTGTCTGGCTTTGGGAAAGATTTAGGTGAGTTGTTGCCTCCCTCCCTCATTTCTCATCTCAGAATCCTAATCAATGAAAGAAGCACTTAGCCTGGGTACAGTGTACCTAGTAAAACATGAGCTATGGGTGCATTTTCTGCATCTCCTACATTCCTCCAATTACAGTAATCCAATTCCTCTCCTTCTCTAAATATTCCCACCTCAACACCTCCCATTCAGCCCTTCCTGCACATTTGCTAAATAATGCTATAGCAGGCAGAATATTCCTCTCCAACTGCTCAGAGAGCAGACAAATTACAGCTTCTCCAGAGCTGTGTGCAGGCTACAAAATGCTGTCAAGTAACAAAGGTATTGGCCAAAATATTCTTTCCTTTCCTTCAGAAAGAATGCTAATTTAGGTTTCTACTCTTAAGTAAGAGCATGGGAAAGTTTTTTTACCTTAAAACATCATCAGAATTTGGCAACAGCCACAGAATAAGCTGCATTAAAAAACATTTTCTTTTCACAACAACTTTTTAGAAAAGTGAAGTCCACTGTGTCAAAGAAGCTTCACAAGTCTGGACAGATCAAGCCTCATGGCAGAGAAAAAAGGAAACCCAAATTTCATTGACACAACAGATTTCTGCCTTTAGAATCTCCAAAGACATTTCCTGAAACCAAAATGACTGATGGTATCAGGGAAAAAAAGATTACTTAATTTTACACAGCTTCTCTACCTATGAACTTTAATAGAGGCAAAGCAAAGTTCATAAAATCAGCTATTGGCCCCCAGTGGCCATCTAGAGACTGCTGCTGCTTAAGGGGCTGCTTGTTAAATTCCAGACCCTTTTTTCTTCCACATCTGTTGGGTCTGGCCTCTTGTCAAACCAGTTGTGTAAATCACGGTGGAAAGGTAATTTGTTTCCATTGTTCCTTAAGGACTCAAATATTGGCTACAGTGTTTCAAATTTTTTCTTAATAATAGTTATGGTCTGACCAAATTCATTTAGCTGCTGTTCTAACAGGTGAATTCTGTGCTTGTACAGGTGAAGAAGCTCTTCATGAATATCTCAGAACCAAAACCATCACTGTGGAATATTAAAGTAATGGCTTCCCATGAGAAGTAAACTTTAAGCAGAGTTTGAATCTTGATGACTACATGAAGCACTCAATACCACACCTAGGAGAAGCTGTCTGCAGTGCTACAACCGACCAAAGCAAAACACTCATTCAATGGATAAGTTTCTATAAATTAGGTCCAAATTTTAGTCTGATTGACAATGGCTTTTGAAAATCACCCTGAAGGTATTTAAATTATGCAGCAGCAGCAGTTGGTAGCACAATTTCCCCCCATCTTCCCCCTTAAGAAGCCTCCAAGATTATGGTTCAGTTTATTTTTTTTAAATAGAACTGAAGAGTAAGTTCTTGCATACCTACTTCATATTTCGGTGACATAATGTTTACACGATCATTTAAAATCCTTAGTCATTAGGCTTCTAAAGCTGAACTACAAGATACTGATTATGCCATTTTTGCTATAAACCAGTTCAGGTTTTACGGTAGCAATTAAACACTCTGCTCTGGTGACTTTTCAGCAGTACAGAAAACCTTTGTGCCAATGCAAGGAAGTGCACTTACTATGATCTTTGTATAGTACATACAGAGTTCAACATTGGTGTTAAACTATGCATATCAAGCTAAAGTTACTGAAAATATTTTCTACCTTTTTGTTGATACGGAATGTGTGATCTGCCTGCAATTTGAAAGGTGGTTACATTAACGGATTAAAATCACTTTTTGTGTCTGTGCACATGGACTCTAATCACTGTTTCATACTGCATGATTATTACTTTGTATTTCACACTTTTGGGGTTTTTTTAATCTACAGGAAAATCCCTTGTAAAATGACCAAGGTAAGATGTTAGCTTTCAAACTTTTTTCAGTTTGGAAGAAATTTTCTATAGATTGAGACCTTATTTAACTAAGCCTGTTAAGACTCCTTGCTCTTATCTTAGACTGCAACAACACCCAAAGCTTCATCTGTCTGTGGGCTGCCATTAAAGGTAGCAGTCTGATTCTCTGATTCCCATCCTTCCCCTTCACTAAGATATTCTGTGGTTTAATCAGTAGATCATGTCTCCATCCTATATTTAAGCCACATTGTAAAAGAAAGACCAGAATCCTTGTTATTTCTTACCACAAATATTACAGAAACAGATATTAAAACCAGAACTTTAAATATGAGATTCAAAATAAATTCTATAAATAACTGTAGGTTTCAAGTCATGACATTAAGTTTAATATTTGAGCAGATACAGTATAGAAAATTTTACTTGAATGGTGTAGAAAATACAAAGTTCCTTTAAGAAACAATGACATCCAGGAGCATGACAGATACTTCTGAAATGCAAACTGATCTATGAAGTAAATGCAACAGCCCAAACCATTGTAATTTGATCAATCTGAGGTAAGTACGAATGAGACACACTTTCACTGATTCTGGTTTTACAATTGTGTCAAGCCAACTTAGGCACAGGCCAGCTGAACAGTCACCTTTTTATCCTGACAACAACACTTGTTAACAAAATGGAGACTGGAAACGTGGCAGGGGAACTGGGGGATGAAAAGTGTAGCTTAAAGGATAACACCTCAGAGGCAGGCTTGATCCTTTGAGTACGGAGGGTGTTTGCACCACAGCCACAAATGTTTCCCACGTGAGCCTGCAGCCTCCCGAGCTGGTGTGGAGCTCAGGGCAGGCACACAGGGTAAGTAACCCTTTGCTGAACTCTCTGGTCACGGCTGTCCTTGCCCAGGCTGGCTCAGCTGGAAAGGAGCTCGGCCGCTGCCCCGGCGGTCAGCAGTCGCCGCCATGACGCAATGCAGACATACCTCTGAGGTATTAAAGATCACGTTTAATGTTGAAGATAGCGTACAGAACACTTCACAGGACGTGGAATATAAAAACAAAGCTTTTTTCCCTAGTTAACTCTTTCTTGCCCTTGAAGCAAAAACTTCTATCTTCCTATTAAAAAAAGTCTTTCTTCAACATAGCAACAGAACAAGAATTTTACCTTTCGAGTGCCCCTTACTCTAGCTGTTTTCTTGGTATAATCTACTATGGAGTCCATTTCCCTGTTACATGATGAATCAAATCACACTTAATTCTTCAGAAATCCAGCCTCCTGCAGTCATGAGTGGATCCTGAATTCTCCACCATGTAAACTATAGCATTTCACACGAACTTGAGAGATGCTACCCTGGGAAACAAGGTGGTTTTAAGGGCCAGCTCCTCAAAGTGAGAAAACGTGGTTTGGTTGGTTTGGGTTTTTTAAAGCACAATAAAATGGATTTACTCATTTGCTTTGCTGTCCAAAATTTCTATTTTGCCCTGTTCTCCCTTTTGTTTAGGAAACTTAATGTTGTCCACTGTCACTTCATCAGTTACAGAGTCATCTTCATCAGATTCCGAGTCATCCTCTGAAGTCAGCAACTCCTCATCTGTATCAGACTCACTCAGTTCAACTACAGCCAAATTCTGGAAAAAAAAAAGATCTTGGTTAACACATTATATATACTACACACACACATATATATACACACACACTCTACAGCACTATCACTGGAGTATAACATGAGGCAAACACATTAAACAGCCTATACCATAAGAAAATCACAACCACAATAAAAAAGACTTCTGGGTTTTCCTAGGATTATGACGAATATTGTGAAGATTCTTAAATATTGAAACTGCAATTTATATTGGCCTATAGTAAATCTAAGGCCATATTTGTATCATTATCAAAGAAAGAACTGAGTCAATAGCTGAGCTCAGATTGTCTACATCAGGTATTTAAACTGACAAGCAGCAGGCATCAAAAGTACTTTTCAGTAAAAAATTCAAATGAAATAATTTAGTGTATAAGGGGTCATGACAAATATACAAACACACGCATATATATATACATATATTTACTAATATAGTTCATATCTTATAACTTAGTAATATTCAGGGCACTACAACTACCCTAAAACAGCAAGCAGTTTAAACCACCACGGTATTTTTTGAAGTGATCTCATATATCCATATACAGAGCCATAATTTTTGAGGTCTTCCTAGTCAGAAGGCACTTGGCTGGGCTATGGACACGTATCACCTTGATAATGAATTTTTCTTATATAAGCATGTGGCTGCAGCACTTTGGTTAAAACCAGAAGGAAAATATTCATGTGATTGTAAATAAACAGACAAATACCAGCAACAAAGGATCACGACAACACTAACAACTTTTCTAAACCCAAGATCTAGTCAGTCCTAAAAATACTAACTGAGCAGAGCTGAAAGCCAGTTATTACTCTTACATTAAAGCCTTCTGTTATGCCTCACTAGGCCTTATGTACTGCCCAGTTTCTAAACCAAATCACCTAGGAGACATTTAAAATACCATTTGTGACTTTTGATTCAGAGCTGTCAATTCAAAAGCATGTCTTATTCTGTTCTTTAACTACTTTATCCCCAGTGATTGAATTCTGCAAGTATGAAAACCAGGATGTAAATTTCAACCAAATAAGCATGTTTATTATATCTATGTTTTGAATTAGCAGATGAAAGACTATGACAAAGACTTCACAGAAAATGGTAAAGAAAATTTATCTATCATATTACTCATTCCAAGATTAGAGAGTTATTTTAATCCCATCTAGATTTATGTTAAAATAAAAAAACATATTTACCATTTCTATAACTTTTTCTGTTTCACTGTCTAGATGTTCAATATCAAACTGATGAGCAGGTGCTGTTACCATTTTTCTTGTGAGCTCATCATTTGCCTGGGCCATCTGTGGTAAAAAGCTCTGTACTCGGTCCAAAACTGAAAAGAAACAATTACCACATACATATATATAAAGTCAAAGAGATGCCCATTAGTGTTGACATTAACACCTCAGAAATGAGCCTTTAAACAGATTCCATTCCAACTGTAATTTCCAGCTGCCTACAATAATTAAGTATAGACTGAAGATCTCAAAGAAGATGGGAAAATTAGCTGTAGCAGATGCCATGATAGACTAATGAAAGGTCAACATAGTTAACAAAAGAAACTCAGAAATGAAGATGGTGGGAGAGAGGGAAGCTCCAGGCTGAAGTATAAAGCACTTATCCTCTACAGCTTAGTGGGACCTCACAAGAATTTTAAGATAATCCATGGAATTAGGAGAATCACACTCATATCCCTTCCATGGAGGAAAGCAATACTTTCACCTGCAGTTTCTTCAAATAAACTGCTCCACAGATGCAGATGAGCCAAAGACAAGTGTTCTTTCTTTGAGAAGAGGTATTATTCCAGGTGAGCTCCACAAAAGTCTAACAGGTGTACTCTACCTTTGAAACACTGTCATCTTTGTAGAGACTTTTATCCAACAAAGAATTTGATGAAACAATCGTTTTAAATTTCAGCTCAATCACAAAACAAAAAATAAAATAGTTTGACAGGAGTCCCTTTCAAATTAAATGCTTTTATACAACAAATATATCATACAGAGAGATTACTTCTCAAAAGAGGTAAGAAGCCCAAGCAAGAACTCCATACTAGGAAAGAACAATCTGTCCCTAAAACTTAGAACAGTAACGCCTAGCATTGCAAAACCTAATTTTGCAGCAGCAGCAGCAGTTACGTGACTCACCAGTGCTACATGGAACTGTAATGGGAGGAAGACCTTCCACCTGTAGAAACTGAACACAAGAGCTTCTCCCTTTGCCTACGCAAGGAAAGCACTGAAGTGAAAGTTGTGTCACAAATGTTACCCACTACTCAAAACAGTTCCAGTGACAAGCTCCTCCTAACTTACCACTGCTCCTTGGCATCTTAACCGTCTGGAAAGTCGTGGCCTTCTTGCTGCTACATTTTGGATTAATCAGCAAAATATCTTCCAGCCCTGCAAACAAACGAATAAGTATTGCAGTGCTTAAGCTGACGAGTTCTCAGTAATTGTCATCTGCTTTTGCTGCTCTTGGAAGAAATACTGGGCTACACGGGCCACGGGTCTCACCCTGCAGGTCACCTCTCACTCCTTAACTTTAAGCTAAAGTTCTTTAGTTGGTTTTGAGCCAAAGATTGATTAAGTGAGAGTTATAACGCATAGAAAAACTCCCTGTAACACCCCACAGCAAGGCATGGTGAGGTGGGAGCTGAGGCGAGCCAGTCGCACTGGTTTAAATCCCTCCCCTGGTCCGTGTGGTGCCAGTGACCTCCGCTCACTGCGGGCAGCGACAGCGCCGGCAAACACAAACCGTGTCGGGGAATTCGGCATGGATTATCCACATCAATCCTCATGGCCGCCAACGGAGCCGCCCGCCCAGTATCATTAACTAAAGCGAAGCGTTCTGTCTTTTTATCTTTTTTATTGCTCTCATAAAAACGTCGTTACGACTGCCCATAGCCTAACGTGGATTTCCCCCCCTTGTTTACTACGCATTACCATAGCCCTGCCCGGGAAAGCAGCTCTTCAACACGCGGGGGACGCAAGCACGAGTGGATGCCCAGCAGCCCGGCGGCCTGACGAGCCCCTCCCTCGGGCGGGCTGCCTGCCTGCCGGAGCGGAGCCCCCTCCGCCGGTGCCGGACTCACCTGGCCGGCGGCCCACGCTCAGCAGCTCCCGGGAGGCCGCCGGCCCCGCCGCGCCGCC
>VWPU01026058.1:0-11159 GCA_013398955.1 Callaeas wilsoni
TGCCCGCCGGCCGGGCCTCGCCGCCCCCCGCCCGGCCCATCGGTTCCCTCCGGCCCGCCGTGAGTGAGGACGGGCGGCGGGTGGGCGGTGGGGCGCGGGACGCGTCTCTGCGCGGCGCGGGAGGCGGCGCGGCCCTCGCGTTCTGCCGCGCTGAGGATGACTGTGCAGGGCGGGCGGCAGCGCCCCCTGGGGCCTTGCCGAGGTGCGCTCGTGCCGGTTCCCGGGGTTCCCGGGGTTCCCGGGGTTCCCGGGGTTCCCGGTTCACGTGCCCTGTGCTCTCTTGCAGGCCCGGTGCCGGTTCCCGTGGCGGTTCCCGGTTGCCGTGCCCTGTGCTCTCCTGCCGGCCCGCTGCCCTCTGCCCGCGGCGCGTCCCCGGCACCATGGTGAGTGACCCGCCTTCCCCGGGGCTGTGCTGAGCCGCGGGTCCTGCCGAGTCACGGCCCGGGCGGGGGCGGCGGTCACCAGTGACCAGCCCGAGGTCACCGAGTGGCTGCGTCTGTTATACAGGGGCTTTAGGCCGTTGGTGACGTGAGACTGGTGGTACTTACTGAGCTCTTCCTTTTACAGTCTCGAAGATATGACTCCAGAACTACCATATTTTCTCCGGAAGGTATTTTTTAACCTGACACTTTGAAGTAAACTCTGACTGTTCTATCTTCTCAAAACTATCAATACACTTGCACAAAGGGTGGTCGTTAGTAGCATATTTCTGTCTGAGTATGAGTTACAGAAGTCATAGTTACCCACACCCAGTTCCCTAGGGACAGCAAGAGTCCGAACTGGGCACTTTCAAATTCATTCTAATGGAAGCAATAATGAGACTGAGTCCCATTAGTGAGTAATATCACCTGCCATGTTTTTGAAATAACCATTTATCTCTTGTTTGAGTATGGTTAGATTTTGTCACTATCCCCTGAGAATGGATAATACCCTGCTGGTGCAGTCACACCTCTCCTTGGTATTCTTGCACATGCTGAAACAAGTACGTACAAACCACGTTTTCTTGCTTCTTAGATGGGATGAACTCAAGAAGTCCAGTATAAAATATTTTGTTTATTGAAAATTTGTCTTGGCTCATTCTACTGTAGCATAGAGTTCTTTAAATTTTTTCTTCTTTTCTTTTTTTTTTTTTTTTTAATTTAATAGAAGGGGTTTTTTTCCCCAGTGGCCATATCCAGTATTACCTTATTTTCCTTCTCTGACTCCTTCCTCCTTTTCAGCCAATTAATTTACGATTGACTGGTAAGAGACTGAAGAAGTAGGAGTAGATGGTACAATGAGCATTTGTCAGAGTCTTGTAACTTTCAGTCACCTTGTGTAGTTGGTCTTGTTCAGTGTCATTTTTTGGTGATAGGAATTCCGATCCTTTCCCAGGTCGCCTGTACCAGGTTGAGTATGCGATGGAAGCCATCGGGCATGCAGGCACTTGCCTGGGAATTCTAGCAAACGATGGAGTTCTGCTGGCAGCAGAGAGGCGCAACATTCACAAGCTTCTTGATGAGGTGTTTTTCTCCGAGAAAATATACAAACTTAATGAGTAAGTTGAAATGGTGATTAAATGTCCAATGATCTTATTAATAGCAAAGCGCTGATTAGCACATAACCTGGTCTTATTTCATTTGAAGTGTTAATAATATTTTTGTTTGGTGTTTTAGACAAGTATGATTATTTTGTCATTGTTTTAGTAGTTCCCCTTCTAAAGTAGAAGTATTGCTGGTTTGGTTTTCTTATCTCTAGGAGTGTTTTCTAGGTGGAGTAGCCTGTTCGTTGGTACTATGCCGTACAAGGTAATGGTATTGTAGCAGTTAAGAAAACTGGGAAATCTCAGTTTTACAAAATACCGTTGGGGGGCAGAATAAAGAATGCCCACAAAAATTACCATGCTATCTCAGCTCCCCTTCCACATCTCTGTTTTTCTTTGATGGCTCAAAAAGAACAAGATAACTGGGTAAAACATGCCTTGGGCTTCTTTTCCACAATTGTAGCAGAGATGAAACATCTTTCTATTAGCATTTTCATTCTAGGTCCTGGAAGTTAAATTTGTGATGTCAGAGCAAAGAGTTTTATGGATTACACTTTCTTGTTGCAAGGGAGGTAGAGCTTCATCCTTGACAGAAGCCGCACAGGAAACACAAATAGTACTCGATTTTCAAGGAGGCAGTGTAACAGCACACTGGAGTAGTCACCTAGAACAGCCCTTCCATCTTTTGGAAAATTCCTAATTTCACAAACCCTTTTTGCGTAGCAAAAGCATTGTAGCATATCAGGTTGAGCTAAAGAGATGCTAAATTAAGATCCAATAAAACAAGGATTGAAGTGCTTATTTTTCTTAGGGGCCTATCAAGACCACGAAGTTTCAGTTACAGATGCCATGTGTCAGCCAGCAGCTCCCACTGATGGCCTGTCCCATCTGTGTGGCTCCTGCAGTGTTGTGGTGTGCCGTGTCAGGTGGCCTCCTGAGGCGCACCTGTACGTGCCTAATGCTTCTTGTAAAACCACTCAGAACTTAATCATCCTTGGCATGGCCCTCTTCTCAGAACTATATGTATAACTAACATGCTGACTTGCTGACTTTTGCTGTCCACCTTGGCTCTTAGCAAATGGTTACAGGTATTTTTGGTGTACCCTAAAGGCAGGAGCTGATGAACCCATTTTATATGGCAGCTGTGTAGTTTAGATCAGCACCAACAGCAGGTGCTCTGCTTGAACCTCTGTACGAAGACGTGACTGTTGGTTGGAGACTGACAGGAATTCAGTTAATTTGTATGGTTTTCTTGCAGGGATATGGCCTGCAGTGTTGCAGGAATAACTTCAGATGCCAATGTTCTAACAAATGAGCTGAGACTGATTGCACAGAGGTAGGTCTGCTGACAGCTAACATGGTTTCACTTGCCTGGGCTGTCACATTCAGCTCTCTTTATGCATTGGATCAGAATGAACATGCATTTAGTAGATCAGCAGATTGAAATAGAACAGCTAGATCACAGAGGCTCTAACTTGGGAACTTGTTTCCTCTTAAATGTTGTACAGGATATGGTCAGCAAAAAAAGTTTTGAAAACTGTTTTTTTTCCTCTTTGATATTAGGTATTTGTTACAGTATCAAGAGCCCATTCCTTGTGAACAGCTAGTAACAGCACTGTGTGATATCAAGCAGGCTTATACACAGTTTGGAGGTAATGAAGTGTGATGAATCCTTGTGTTACTAAATGTCTAAAGAACAATTCTCTTACATAATACGAAGGATCTAAGTCTGTGGACAGTTCTACTGAATTCTCTTTTTAAAAAAATAGCCTAATTTAAGAGGGGAATGGGTAGTCATGGTTACTGTTTTTTGCTGCTGAGACTTCTACTTTTTATTGCTTGGGAAACGGATGGCTGAGATGCTGGCCCATTGCATGGAATGCTCTGAGTGCTCTTGCATTTAATGAATGCCTTCAAAAGACAAGCGAAGAATTGTTTAGGCAACCAACCTTTCAACATTTTGGGCCCATCTGGCATAATGGCACAATGAATCAAAAACAAAGCTGTGTGTGGGGGTATCAGTATCGTAACACTTGAAAAAAAATACTATTTCTGTGGCTCAAGCAACGTGTTAGAAAATGATATTGTAAGCAGTGTTCCTTAGTCTGTGAACTGGTAATTCTGTTGTTTTACATACATATAGTGGAGAAAGAATTACCTTTTTAACTACCTGGCTTTTGACACTGCTAAGTTAAATGCTTTAACAGCTAAGCTACATACTTGAAATATTAAATTTTGATTTAAAGTCCTGAGATGATAAATTACAATTTGTGGAGACACAAATGAGCCGCTCTTAAGGTTAAATGGAATAAACCTCTGCTGCCTCCCACCCCATGACTTAGAAGGAAATGCTGGTGTGCTTATCTCAAGCAACAGAAGTGCAGAACTGTCTGTTAAATCCTAGTTCACAGGAATAGATTGAAAAACGAAATCAAAGAAAATAATTGTCACTCATGACCAATCTTGTTACTAAATTTAGGTTGCTAATAGCCTTCTTTTCAACAGGAAAACGTCCTTTTGGTGTTTCATTGCTCTATATTGGCTGGGATAAGCATTATGGATTTCAGCTGTATCAAAGTGATCCTAGTGGAAATTATGGAGGGTGGAAAGCCACATGCATTGGGAATAATAGCGCTGTAAGTTCTGGATTTTTTTCTTCTCAAAAGACAAGTTAAGTGTAAATGGTACTGTATTAATTAAGCTGAGTTGTTGGTTATTAGTGCAGGAGAGACCTACAGGTAATTGTAGAAATGCTGCTGTTAACTCATCTGTTGGTATTATCTGGCAAAACCCCAACTGTCTGGTTGATTGCCCAAAGACACCATTTTAATTTCTGTGAAATTTACAGGCAGCTGTGTCAATGCTGAAGCAGGACTACAAAGAAGGGGAAATGACCTTAAAGACGGCCCTGGCATTGGCCATTAAGGTTCTAAACAAGACCATGGATGTCAGCAAGCTCTCTGCCGAGAAAGGTGAGCGTTCGCTGACACGGGACGGCAGCCTCTGCTTAAACAAAGGGACCAGTGAGTGCACATATTCCAGATGTGGCTCAATGGAGTGTTAGTTGTCACAAAAAAAATGTTTTTAGAAGATGCAGCAGTTCTCAGCCTTAGCCTAAGAGGCATTCAGATAGCTTAGTCCAGGGTGATCCCTGCTGGCCAGCTCCAGAGGCGAGGCTGCAGTTCGGGGATTGAAATGCCTGCGTGTCTGGGAGCAGAACCCCTGAGAGGGGTCACCCCGCTGCCGCGCTCTGCTGCAGGAGGGGACTGCGGGCAGCTGCCTCCAGCCAGGCTGCGCGGCAGAGGGAGGACTGGAGCCTTCTGCCTCGCTGTCGCTTGTAATCTCAAACCTTGCCCTGCTGATGATTGCTCTGCCTAAACGCTGCTGTCTGTTCCATGTGTTTCAGTTGAAATTGCAACACTGACAAGAGAGAACGGAAAGACAGTAATAAGGGTTCTGAAGCAGAAGGAGGTGGAACAATTGATAAAACAACATGAGGAGGAGGAAGCAAAAGCTGAACGTGAAAAGAAGGAGAAAGAACAAAAAGAGAAGGATAAATAGAATATGAAATCAAGTGTTCTCTAGATAATAAAGGACCTGCTTCAGCAAAAGATAATCTGGATTTCTGTGCTTTAGAAGCCTACAGCTGTGCCATGGCGGACCCAGAAGTACTTTTGATGAACCAGGTCCTTAGTCATCATTTAGATAATTAGTTTACTGCTCCTTACATTGACCAATAATTGCTTTAATTCTTGAACACTCTTTCTTTCATCTTCTATTTTTTATTATGGAATAAAATTTAAGAAGAATAGTGATGGGTGTCTTTATTTCCTCAGTAATGCCTGGATATGCACAATCTTGAGGAATTTAATTGCTTTAAACCATTAAAACAAGGTATATGCTAGTTGGTAAAGAACAAATACGGTGTTAGAATTGTTAGAATTTTGTGTGTATGTGTGGGTTTTCCTTTTAAGGTAGTGAAAAGAGCTCCTAAGTTTGAAAAGTCATTTCACAAATACAGAATTAAAGTGTGCTGGCATGCCAAGTTTTAGTTTTGGCCTATTTTGTTCTATAGCAGGCTCTGTCAAACTGATGGTCTTGCAAGCAGTAGTGTTTTAAAAATGCCCTGTAGCAAATGTGTTCAGTTTATCATAGCCTTCACAAGTGCATGTGTTTTCTAAGGAATTAATCATACAACACTAGTTATATTCACACAAACTAGAAAGACATTTTACAAAGGCCACGTGAAAATGTTTTATCTTGTCAAAATACAAATAGGTAAGTAAAACAGTGCATGATTTTAGGCCATGTTGACTATTTCACATTTTATCCTGAAAGGAAATTGAGATGTTTTATATTTAGTTTAGTGTTGCTGATACTTCCCCTGTAAACTTGGTTCCTTTCTCTGACACACCAGTCAAGAAAACTAACCAGTTAACCACCAAGAAATCATAATTGTGCATGAATTGGAACTTACAGTCATTTTTGTCCAGCTTGCCCCTATACTGAATGCAAAAAAGTATGATTGTCAGATTAGCAAAAATCTCTTATGCTTCTGAAAAAAAAAAAAGTGATCTAGAGTGAACAAAAGAAATGAAAACAAGTTACTGAAAATTACTGTGCACCCATTCAGATACCAAGAGCAGAGTGAAAACCCTGAGTGACACGCTTCAAAGTGAGGCCTTGCTGAATTTCAAACTACGACAGTGGTGATCCAGCCCATTTGTGCCCACCCTGGATTGTGTTGGTCTTGTAGGTTAGGTTGGTTGGTTTGGTTTGGTTTTCTTACCCCAAAGGATATCTGATATATACAGGATTTAATATGACCATTTAAAGAAACTGAGTGAATCCATACAGTTTTGTTGGTTTTAATCCATCTCAGACATTTTTGACTAAAATGTACTTTGTCAACATGGCCAGAAATGACCCTTCATCCTGACTAAACCCATTTTTGAGCTCCCTGCTATAAGAGTCACTGTTGAGAACAGAGGGAAGGAATCTGACTCGAGATGTCTGTGCTGCAGCTTGTCTAGTTGTCCTGCACTCACTCTGGCAGCCTCTGTACAGAGAGGGGGGAGGCTGGGTTCTCTGCAGGACCTGCTTGGTCATTCTCTAAGTCTTGGTGCAGACCAACTGCTTTAGTCTTTTGCACTGAACTTAGATAGCACTTTGTTAATATTCAAAGTTTATAGCTAATGAAAGTTCATCTGACTTTTATTTCTACCTTGTGCAACAGTAGGTCTTCCAAATAACAACATAGGAATGGTATTTCATGTAACAAGTCCCGAATAGTTGCAGACAACATGCAATGGGTAATATTTAATCTCCATTATAAAGGATTGTATAAATACCTCAAGCTCCATTTTTTATGTAGAAATCCAGTGCTCAGTCTTTCTATTTTTTGATACCATGAATGCAATATATCAGCATCTTTTGCAGATTTCTGGATCGCTGATGATGGTTATACAAGTACTTGGAATATGCTCTAAAAGCAGCAATGCCAAAATGGAGTTTTTTCTCACTTCTCAAAGATTACTTGCAACACTACGTGATAGATTCCAGCAATGCTTTCTGTCTTCTAGGAAACCGTTAGAGCATCTGAGCTTGTGTTCATCAATGTATATAGTTCATAAAAGGCAGTTTGTTTAGTGTAGTCGTGTAAGTATTATCAGATAGCTTAGAATATAGACTTAACTAAAATATTTTTCTTAGAAGCATCTTTTTCTAAAAAAATGGGGATAACTCATATATGCATATCTTGGTTTAAAGAATTACCAATGCCATTTCTTTGCCAAACATGGCATCATTTTCTGGTAAAGGAGAACTTTCTAGATACTGTAATAATGAAAAGTTGGAATGACTTTAATAAATGTATCGAAGCATTGTGTAAGTTTTAAAAGATCTATTTATTTAAAGGTTTTGTTTGCACAAAGTGGAAGAAGTATTGTCTAATACTTTATAATCTTTGAACAGTAATTACCAACTTAGTTTAAAAAACCATCATCTCTTCTGAATGCCATTAATAGCTGATTGTGAGCTGAGCCTCAGTACTGCCTTGGAGTAGGCAAGTAACTCTAGCTGGCAGTCGTGTCCAAGATGTACAGCCAAGTTCTCCTAACCTAAATTAAATTAGTGATTCTTTTCTGCATTTGAGCCTAGGGCAGTAAGCAGATGCTGGAGATCTTTCATGATGAGAATCTTCCTGAGCCATCCGGACACTAATGCAAGTTCCTTACCTGTTCTTCCTAGAAATAAGAGCAGTGTTTGACTGCATTGGCCTGTTGTGTTGATTCTGGCTTTGTGTGTTTTAAAAAAAAAAAAAAAATTAAAAAAAAATCACCACCAACTGTGCCTTTTCTGGGAGTGGTTTGGGGATAAGTCATAAGAACAGAAAAATGATTCTGGCGATACATTTGAGGTATCTTTGCTAATCAAAATGATCTTCCTGTTCTTTGTATGTTTTTTTGGTGTACGTAGTGTTTACGTAGAGTTTACAGTGTATTACATAAGTATTTAAAATATTTAGCTATTGCTGTGGATTTAATGTTATTTTAAAACAAGAACTTCATGTGGTGCTGTGGAAGGTGACAAATTTTTCAAATTAGGTAAAAGTATTTACTTAAAATTGTTTGCATAATATGATGTTTGTAAACTTAAAAAACTGGATAGCTTATATCTCACTTGAGTGCATGATAGAACTTGTTCGGGCAAATATGCAAATATTCACAAATAGATTGTCCTAAGAAATTGTAATGTGGTTTGTTATTCTAAGTAGTTTAAGAGATAATGAAACTACCGCTTCTCCAGTAATTACCTGTGCTGTCTCTTGCATCTGTCAGTGTTTAAAAATAGTTAGCTTGTTTTCTAGGTGACTGTATTCTGTTCAAATAAAGTCAAATTAACTTCCAAGACTGCTTCTTATATGACCTCCTTTAGGTGTGCTTCCCTCATCATCCAAATATTTTACTTGTCAGTTACAAAAGCACCCAAATTAAGATGAAAAACAAAAGACTGGCGATGTTAAACTTGACAGCTGCTTCTGGTTTGTTATGGATTTCCAAGTTAATTATTTATTCTTTCTGTTCATAACCTTAAAATTAGGAACAATACTTCTCCACTGTGTTGTGAAAACGAATATAACGATTGAAAGGTGTTTGATGGTTTCAGAGGCCACAGGACTCTGTGTTATCTATAGATAACACAGCTCAGTGTACAAGACATGCAAGTCCAAGAAGTTGGTGCAGTCAAATACTTCATACATGAGAGAAACTGCATAGTTTCAGACTGGATGAGATTCTAAGACTTATTTAAATGTCCTTCATTTTCTTTAAAGAGTATTTTCCATTACAGTTCTTCTGCAGTAAAAATTGTCCTCATTTTCAAGTTTTAATTGCAGTTATTTCTATTACAATATGAAAACCCACTAAAGTTACTGGATCTAAGAGCACCCTTCACTGGCTTTCATCTGGAGAAAATTCAACTTCACAAAGTTTTTAGAGTATTTCTTATTTTACCAATAGAACTGAGCAGCTGGCTATTTTTATCCGTGTTTAATTTGGCATTTGGCTTTCCAGTTATCAGTGCACAGTAAAAGCTGCCATCAGCCAATTTATTGGAGATTCTCAGAGTGTACTTTAGCAGGGACCTTCAGATGTCACCTCCTGCTGACAAGGGCCCTTCGAAAGACAGCATTACTCGTGTCATTGTTTAGCCTTTCACTTAATGATAAATATTAAACTTAACATGCTGCTGCTATTATTAACATTTTGCTCCAAGTTCGAAGCAGCAGGAAAAAACAGCTACTTATTTATAACTACTGTTTTCTAAAACAGTAATAATACAACATAATTAACATGTGCCAGGTGATGCTACATAAAATATTTAGCAAAATGTTAGGCATGTAACCCAGACAGTTTAATCCTTTTATATCTTCCAGCATCTGTTTTGCCTAGTTAGGACCCAGCTGCGCACAAATCCACAGTTATGTAATAAAACCAGTTTCCTATGTCCTGCACGTTCTAGTGGCAGCTATGTTCAACATTGGTAGCGACACATTATGGCTCTGAAATGCATCTCCTGCAGTGCACAGAAATACAGATTTCACCTGATAACCTCATGTTAGGAACACCAGGTACAGTGCAGTAGTGAGCCAGCTTCCATCAAAAACTACAGCGTTGCAATTTCAATACAAATATTGCCCAGTAAGTCTTGAAGCACTCAGAAAATATCAGAACTACAGTTCACAAAAAGATAAAAAGAAAAAAGTGGGGGTTTATGCCTTGTTTTGGGCTGAAATCTATTTTTCATTTACTATAAAATCTTGAGTTGACCACTGCATATACACTGAGCATTTCAAAATAAGAGTCATGCTGCATCCTTTACGCAAATATTTTGATTGTGGAAGATATGCCATATACAAATGGATTCTCAGTCTATAAAATGACCATCTTTACTGCAGAGCGTTCAAATCAATACAGCCTGGCACTAGAAGTGTGCTGGAAGAAAGTCCTGTGTAAGCAGCCTTTTTTGTGTGCTTGTACAGACTGCATTATGTCTTGCACAGACATGCACAACCCAAACATGGCTGCAGGAAAAGATAATACAGAAAAACACGAGTTTAAAAATTCAGAAAGGCTCCAGCAATCTGTTTTGGTCATTGAAAAGATTCACCGTTTACACAGAGAGATGCAATTTTTCTGTAAAACGAACAATTGGTAGAAAAGAATTTTGACAATTGACAACATGCTTAATGACACTGCTGTTTGGGTAATGCTCATTTTAGAAAGGTATAAAGTTGCTAACATTATTTGAGATAAATAAGGACCATTTTCCTGAGGAATCCGGTATCTAGCACTTTCTCATGTAGAATCTGATTAACACTGTAAAGTCATTTAGGCCTTCTTTCCAAGTCTTTTCTCTCTATAAAATATTAAACACTATCTTAGATGTAAAAAATGCATTAATGCCAGGTGCTTCTATTTTTTGTGGCAATATGTACACTGTACATTTCCATTAGGATGATTTAGGAAAGATCACTAATTAAATATCACAGTTTGTGTGCTGAAAGTTGTCTTTTGTAACAGATTTTATTTATCTGATATAGAAAAAAGTGGTGTTTTGTACAGAGTATTTATTATGTATGTTGTATATCTATAATACACCTAAAGATGTGGAAATATCCTAAGTCTTTTTAGCTTGCATCAGTTTATCTATTTTAAAGTTCCAAAATATTCTGATTTAGAAACTTTTAAAAATCGTACTGATTTAGAAACTTAACCCCAAAACCCTACTGAGTGTTTCATATGCAATGGAAATGAAAAGTTATTTTTTCCGCTAGAAGTCACTTACACTTGCACCCTCCCCAAACCAGGGTGTAGCAGCAGCAGGCGTTGCCCAGGTGGATGTGCCGGAGTTATTTAGCGCTGGCGCTGCAGCTGCCGCCGCGCGGGACAGAGGCCCCGGCCCCGCTCGGCCTCGGCAGGAGCCGCTCCGGGGCTGCGGGACGGGCCGCGGGGGCCGAGCCTGTGGGTGCAGCGCTGCCGGCTTCCCCCCGCGGTACCTGCCGGGGAGCTCCCTGGGCGGCACCGGCTCCCGCACCGCGCCGGGAGCGGCTCCTGCCAGCCGGGGAGCGGCGGGC
>VWPU01026059.1:0-10718 GCA_013398955.1 Callaeas wilsoni
CAGCGGGGGCGGGGCGGGGGGGCACCGCCCGGCAGTGCCGTGAGTTTGTCGGGTCTCAGCAGCAGGAGTGGAAACGGAGGGGCTCTGCCTGGAGACCTCACCCCAATCCCCGCCCCGGGGACTGCTGAGCCGGGCGAACAGGGCTGCCCACGTTGGTGGTCCCTGGGGAGCGCTGCCAGCACCCACCCGTGTCCCAGCCAGCCCTGAAGATGGGGGCCGGTGGTGTGAGGGTGCAGGGACAGCTCCCAGCCCCGCGGGACAGCAGATCGGGCCACCCTGGTGCTGGCGTGATGCCGAGTCCCAGCAAGGGAAGGGCCCTTGACCTTGCTTGCAGCCTTCGCATTTTCCCGCAGGAATGTGAGTGGTGCTGTGTCCCTGTGGGCAGCAATGGCCTCGGCCACCCAACGCCTCCTGCCTGCACCCTGGCTGCATCCTGCTCCTTATCCACATCCCAGCTGTCCATGTGAAACAAAGCTGAGGGATGGGGACACCATGGGGACGTGCACCCTCCATTCTATGCCGCTGCCGCCGTGGGCACTGGGTGCAAGGTGTGGCCTCAGGGCTTGGTGCTGCTCTCATGGATATGGGACTGCTCCCAGACGAGGGATGCTGCAGTGACAGGGCTGGCACAGGAATGACACGGGGATCCTCACCTGGTGTTTCACAGTCGCCCATCACCACTGGGGCTTGTTAAGAGCTCGTTTCCAAGCAAAGCTGTTCCCCAGTGCTGTGGGATCTGTCAGTGGCACAAGGGTTAACCCTGCTTTTCCTCTCTGTCGGTGCCTGGTCTGGGATAACCTCGTTAGCGGTGGCAGCGATGCCCCTGGGACAGAGCAGCCCTATAAACTGGAGCTGAGTGCTGGGAAATGGGCTGAGCTGCCTCAGCAGGGGGCTGGTGGGTGCTCCCCCCACCGAGCACCAGCCCCTGGCTGCTCAGGGTTTTGTGGACAGGAGAAGCTTATCAGGCTCTTGGGGACAGGATGAGTTTGTCACCGCAGGGCCTGGCATCCTTTGTGAAGCTGTGCCTGCAAGGGAGTAAATGCCATCAGCCCTGGATAGGACACCCCGAAGGTGTTGGGTGCTGAGATGGGCTGGCCAAGCCCTGATCCCACAGCTTGGGGGCTCCTCTCTGTACCCCAATATTCAGCTCTTCCTCCTCAGCCACCTGCAGTGCAGGATCACACAGGGTCCTTGTCACCATGGCTGTGCCAACCATGCCACCCCCAGCCCCACATGGGGCCTGGGGATGCCCAGCCACCCCCTCCCACTGGGTTGTTCCTTGGAAGGGCTGGAGAGCACCCACCCCCCTTCCCGGGGCTGGCACTGGTGTGGGTGCCCGGGCATTGTTTCTGCCTGTGCTGTTGTGCCACAGGCTGGTTTCTGGTGGCCACCTCCCCTTGCTGTGGGAGAAGATGGGTTCCGTATGCTGGAGCATTCATTCCCTCTGCTGATCGACAGCCTGCGGTCTGGCTGAGCAATCCCAATTGTTCCCAGTGCGCTTGGACAAAGAACTGCCTAGAGAGATGGCAAGGCTTAGGAGCAGACGACATGCTAGGAATATTTCCACTGCCTTGGACACCACCACCAGCCTTTTCTCCCACCTCCTGCAAGAATGGGAGGCAGCAGCTCAGTTTTGCAGGCAGGGTGGGATGCCTTCCCCCTGTTCCAAGCAGACTGGGTGCAGAATCTTGTCCCAAGGCAGGCTGAGGGCTCGTCCCTAGGAGTGTGTCCTCAGCTGCAGCATGGTGCTGTGCCGAGTGCCACCCTCGCCTGTCTGCTCTGGTGAGGAGACAGCAAGCGCCATGGGAGCCCCAGGGAGCCCCACGCAGCCCCTGCAGGTCCCTGTCCCCAAGGATTCACGTGGCACAGCAGGGTGGTGGTGCTGCCCTGGGGCCCTCCACCATGCTCAGGGCTGCTGTTCCCAGGCAGACAGAGCAATTTGGGGAGCTGCAGTTCACAGCTGGTGTTTTTGCTGGGTGCTGCATCATGCCAAAACCTGGAGGAATTGGGGAGGAGGACGGCATGGGATGAGGAAGGGCAGGATTGTCTTCAGCACTGGGCTGAGCTCTGGCTGCCATCAGTCTCTTACCTGCCATTTCTGCTCCCTGGCTTGTCTCACCTGCCATGGCTCCCTCCCAGCTGTTGGCCAGCCCTGAGATTTGTCACTCTGTTTTGGAAATGGGAAAGCTGGGACAGGGATACAGACCAAGCTGAAAGTCGTCGGCATGGAGTGGCTCCTGGCAAGGTCTGTGGAAACCAGGATATCCCAGAGGAGCTCTGTCAGTTCGCACACGACCTGCTCAAGGTCGGGCAGAGCCAGCAGTGAGGAGCCCAAATTCCTTCCTTCCCTGCCTGCCCATGGGCTCGCAGGCACGAGTGGAGTCCACATCTGCTCTGCTCCTTCTGAGCAGAGGCTTTTGTTCTCAGGGTTTGGAGCGTTCCTTCACATGTGAAGGGAGCAGCAGCACTGGCATTTCCAGTGGGGAGAAGATGCTTCATCTGAAAACATCTCAGTTCCCTTGGTCATTAGCATCTGACATGGCTGAGAATCACAACAGCACTGAATTCACACTGGGAACTGACAGACCCCAGAGCGCAGCCCCTGCTCTCTGCTGCGCTGCTGGAGCTGGCGGGGATGAGCAGGAGAATGCCTGGGAGCACAGGGTCCCGACTGCAGCCTGGCTGCTGGGGCCACTCTGCCATCTCCCCTGCGCTCAGGAGACACTGCCCGGCTGCCCGGGGTGTGATAAGGCGGCCCGAGGCAGCAGAGAGTCCGCTGCGAGGGGGCAGCGGAGCATGCAGGGAGGTGACTGCGTGTGGCTTCGGCACGGCAGAGCTGCCCCGGCCCCGCCGCAGCCGGGAGCGCCCACGTGTCCCCGCGCAGCAGGGACAGGGATGGGGGGGCTGTGGCACGGCCGCCCCAGAGGAAATGGGCCGGGAAAGGCCTTGGGGAGGCAAACGGCTGCAGGAGTACGGTTAGCTGCACCCCAGGCTGGTGAGAGGCCCCTATTTCCCCCGCGCCCGCTGTCCCGCCGAGATTAGCTCTCGGCTGGCTGGGCTTGACGGGCAGGCGGAAGGGGCCGCGCACACGAGCACCGCGGGGCCGCCCGGAAACACGGGCAAAGCGGGCACCGCGGCTCTCCTTCCCTCCCGCTGCGGCTCGGTCCCCGCTCAGCCCTCCCTGTGGCTGTGCCAGCTGTGCCAGCTGTGCCCGCTGCCTGCCCCGTCCCGGCGCAGGAGCCTGGGCATTCGCCATCACCCCCTGATCCGGCGGCGAGGCCGGGCCGCGCTGTGCAGGAGAGGCATGGCTGCCACGCTGTCTCCCAGAGCCGTCCTTGCTCCTGGCCGGCCGCGTTGGGAGGCTGACCCGATTCCCTCGTGGCTGGCGTCGCCCCGTGCCGGTGCCGCCGGAGCCAGCTGCCCCCTCCACCCCTTCCCCACGGGGCTGCCAGCTCGGCTCATGCACAGCCAAGCGCGTGGGATGAAAGGGCGCTGGCGGCTCCCCGGGAGCGCTGGTGGCAGCAGCAAGGTCACGCCGCCGCCGATCAGAGCTGCCCGTGGGGAGCGCGGAGCAGCATGGAGGTGACCCCTGCACTCGGGGTCAGCGGGCTCGGCGTGCGTCAGCCCCGAGCGGCTTAATCCCAGCCGGGCAGGGGGAGGAGCGCGGGGGGACGGCGGATTCCTGACCCACAACCGAGCCTGGCATCTTCTCCGCAGCGCCCGTGGCCACCTCCCGACGTAACCGGATAGGGCTGAGTGGTGCCGCCCTGGCACTGGGAGGGTGAGGAGAAATAATGGGAACAGACGGCAGAAAACGTAAAGAAAAAAAATTGCTTTTGTCTTGAGAAAGCAGCAGCCTTTTGGACTGCTTCTTCCTTCCTGAAATAGCTTTTCCTGCCACCCAAAAGGAGACGGAATATTCTGTAGAACATTATTTCAGAGGTTTTTGTTTGGTTTTTTATTTTTACAGTAATCATGTGACTAAGCTTGAAATGCTTGTGACTTATCTGATATGTGAGAAAATAAAAAAAAAAACCATTCCGGGTTTGCCAGCAGGATTCCCCAGTTCCCAAATATATGGCTCAGCCTGTGCCCGCTGTCGTTCTCAGTCACTCCTGCAGCACCACAGGAAATGCAATGCAAGGACACTCAGTGCTGGGTTTGCTGCAGCTGGAAACCCACGGGTGAAGCTGTGAGTTGCAGGGAGCTTTGTGATGCTTTTCTCACAGAAACGGTCTGTTTGGGATGGGTTTAACTGGAAGCAGCTGCTGGTGCAGGGAGCCCTGCAGCAGACTGGCAGGATGCCATGGGACAGTGAATCCCTTCAGGTGGAGGCTGGAAACAGAGTATCTTACTGCGATATTCCCTGGTAACGTGATTTATTCCCTTCACTGGAACTGCTGAGTGTGCCAGGGACACAGAGATGCCTTGGGACATGGCCTGTGAGAGGAGCTTCCTTCATCCCTGTGCTGTGGGAGAGGCTTCAGCCAGCTCAGGCTGCCGGAACACTCAACGGTCTGGACATGAGAGGAATCTCACTGACTGCACCACCACTCACTGCCCCAGGTGGGTCGGAGCACCCCTCTGCTTCCTGATGAAGAGCTCCTCCTCGCCCTCAGACAACTGAAGAGTCGAGCTAATGGCACTTCATGGGGTTCGGACATATGTCCACCGGGAAACGGGCTGGGTCTGACTGTGCCATGTCACACACGCTGCAGATTAAAGAGCAGCACATCCAAACGAGGTTTATCTTGTCACCCCCCGAGATGTCCTCCCCCTGTGCACAGAGGCAGCTGTTTGGTTGTTTAAGATTTAAAATCACCTACCACTGAGCTACTTTTCCATAATGAGGCACAATTGGGAAGAAGCTAATCAACATGTTTCTTAATACGAGAGAAGGGAAAGGCTTGAAGGGAGCACTAAGTGATTCCCCAGGTTAGATGCTCTCCTTGCTTTCCTCGTCCTCTCTGCTTAATTCTTCCAAGTTTCAAAATGATTCTTTGCTCCTGTTTCTCTTTTTCTCACAAAATCAAATTCTGATACAAATGGAGCAGGATGGGAATGGGTTTATTTCTTCGCTATTTTAGTAAAGATATCCACTTTACTTCTGACCACAGTTTCTCATAATAGTATAGTAAAAAAAAAAAAAAAAGATGAGTGGACTTGTAGGTGCTTTGAAAAAGCTGAAACTTAGCCCAAGTTTCAGTTTCTAAAGGATTGATGGGTCCTGCTGGGCCATGACACCAGTGCTCATTGCACAGCTTGTCTTCTCTTATCAGGGTGTGAAGAGTCAGCTGGGAAAGAGCAGATCTGCAGGCCCATGAGGAGGAATTAAACATCCCAGACAGATGTCGGCTCAGGTCTGTGCAGTTTCAGCTGAAGCTTTCCAGGCTGGTTTTGACCCGTTCCATTTCATGCAGAAAACTGTAGAACTGGGGCAAAGTTAACTCTGCAGAAAAGGAGAGAGGCATCAAATCTTAGATTTCAGGTTACACTTCCAGCATTGGCAAAGCTGCTCTGGTGCTACCATGGAGCAACTCATGTTCACCTAAGCTGGGCAGGATTAGCCACTGTGATTCCCAGCAGCTGGTTCCTTATGCTAGCCAGGCTGCTGGGGGGGCCAGGCTGGGATCTCCCCCGGGATGGGATCTCCCAACAGCACTCCATGCTTGGGAATAATTTATTTTCCTCCTCTGCCTTGGGGCTCTGAGTACTCTGCACTGCTCTGTGGCAGATCTGTGTTTACTGAGGCACAGATGTGAAGACGCCCAAAAGTCAGTGTTCCTAAACAGTTTCAGAGTGCCTGTGGCAGGGAAGAGACTGGGGCAGGAGAGGACACAGTGATGGAGAGGCTGGGGCAGGAGTAACCACAGTGATGCTTTTGCAGTGATTCCCCGAGTTCTGCCCCCAGATTCCTTCACCCTCAGCAACATCCCGAGCCCCAAATTGCAGCTTTCCCGTCCTTCCCTCTTTTCCAGAACTGTTAACTCACCAACATACACATTTTCCAGTTGGCTCCCTTTTTTAATCACCAGCTTCAGCTTGGGGAAAGGAAAAGCAGAAGTATTTTAGTTCAGAGACCTGTATCTGAGCATGAGGAGAGGACAGCAGAGCAGGAGTCTGCTGTGAATTTGACTGCTGCACAGCACACACACCTTTGACAGGCTTTTCAAGAAGTCACTGTAGGAACAGATACCCTGGGCATTGGGAGGATCTTTGGAAGTCCTTGATCCCACTTTTCCTCCCTCCCCAAGATAGTTGACCTTTACTAAAGTGAGCTTTTTGAATAGCTTTTCAGAATGGGCCACGTTCCTGTGATATCTCATGTCTTCAGAGGAGAAACAAACAGCAGCGTGTCTGCTCTCTGCTGGCAGCAGCACCTGGGGACTGAAGATGCAGTCACAGAGCCCGTTCCTACGAGACCCAGCTTCCCTGTCCTTCCCCTCACAGCCAGTGCTTCCCACATGCCTGGCTGGAGCTTGTTCCTCAACTGCCCTACAAGCTGAACTCTGTGATGTGGGAGATTTACCTGTAAGAAGATACTTCCCACTTTTTCCAGCTCACTGCTCCCAGCAGTCACTGTGAGTCAGACAGAAGAGAAGGCAGATAATCGGTTAGTTAAGCGGTGAAATAAAATATTATTTAGCCAAGAGCTGCTGCTGTGTTTCCCAACCCCTCCAGTTTATGTTATAGCTCTATTACCTCCAAATTTCCACTCCATATCTATCAGCTGGTTTATCATCAGTGTCTGACCCACAGCCAGGCGTGTTAGGGTGGGGGAATTCACCTTCCACTACAAGAGCAAAAGACACACCAGCAATTAATTCAGTGATGGCTCTGTTTGTACCTGAAACTTCAACAAGAGTCAGAATGAAGGCAGAGGATGGCAGAAGCCCAGAGCAAAGAGAAGCCTAATGTGGTCAGGAGGGCTTTCAGAGGCGTTTGAGTCCTGCTAGGATTTCCATCTGCCCTGTCACTTCTGTAAATGAAACTCACTGGTTTTGTTTTAGCACTGGTTCAGTGTAACAGTATCTGTGCAAAAAGCCATGTGTGCATGTACCTGCATGACCTCAGGGCTCAAAGCATGGGAAGCACAAAAACATCCCATGAAAGCCACACAGCAGTGCAGGAACTGTGACACTGATGGGGGAGAGGCCCTGGCAAACCAGAGGTACCATCAGACAAACCGCTCCTTATTAGTTCTTTGAGGATCTTCAGTTCAAATTCCCAAGCTGGCTTTTAAGAAAATACCCAAAGTGCCGACACGTCTCAGGAGCACAGTGGGGTTTTATGAGTTCCCACTCACAGAACTGACATTTTGTTAGCTTAGAAACAAGCAAAAATATATGAATACCTGTTCTGCAAAATAACTGGCTTTCTCTTCACTGAGGCCTGTGGGGGGAAACCATATGAGATTACTATATGTGATAAATATTAATTATCTTTTATTTAGTGGCAATCACGTGACCTACCTAGAGCAATAAAATCTGCTCTGACTTGTTCAGAAGACAAATTCCTCTTCAGGGCACCTGAATAAACACCACAAAGAAGAAAAAAAAAATCACTTTTTAATAAGTCAAACCAATTTTACTGAGTCAAATACAGCCAGGGACGGGACCCGGCAATGGAAAGCCTCTGTTTCTGAGCTGTGTTTTGAAGCAAACCACAGCTCCTCGGAGATCGGAAACCCAGTCGTGCCTGCCGGTATCTCTGCAGATGCCCGGTGCTTTAAAAGTCCGGGCTCTGGGAGTGCCTGGGAGAGGGCGAGATCCCATTGCAGGTATCCATGGGAACAGCGGCAGCGGTTATGTTTTGAAGCTGCTGCTTTCTCTCCTGTAGCCGCTTTGCTTGTTAAAGGAGAACTGTTAAGGCTGGCGGGCTGCTAATTTGACCTACCTGCTGTGTTTGGGATGATGGGTGTGAACGTGTGCATATAACACTTTCCCCCGCTGTGCCTTCCCCCTTTGTTCTGGGGCCCAGGCAGCGCAGGGACCTTTACAAGGATTCTGCTCTCTGAAGCCAAGAGCAGGAATCTCATAAATTCAAGGAGACTGCCAGCCCCACGTGGCTTTCTGCCTGTGTAGCACAGAGGCAAAGTTATCTGCTGTGATCTGTTCTGATAGCGTCCGTGGCATCCCAGAGCTGAGGAAAAGTTACAACGGGATTGAAGCCAGAGCGCGCGCACAGGAACGACAAGATGAGGGCACCAAGGCCTGAATCAGGATGGGAAAAAATGCAAATTCCGCATTAAATCCCCACAAGACGGTTGCAGGAAATAAAATTATTGCTACTCCTGGATAGAAAAAGTGGCTTGAAGCAGTAGAACAAGTTTAAAACAAATTTAGAAAACAGTTGTGCTCAGCATCAGGGCTGTGAAGGAAGCTACAGGGAACCCAGGGCTGAAGGGTAATAGCAAGGGACTATTAATAACAAGAAAGATCAATGGGATGAACGTGCCGTGGAGTGTTTGATGCATTACCGCGTCAAACAGCAGCCACAACATCACAGTAATCCTATAAAGTGCTGGAGTCTGGGGTATTCCAGTGGAATCCCCCCGAACCTCTTCCTCACTGTTTATGAATGAGAAAGAGCTGGACACGCTAAGTGTTTCTCTAGAACAAGACTGCGAGGTCAGCTGTCTCCTTCACGTGGCCTAGAACTGCACCGCTCACCAAACGGGTGTGCACTGTCTTATTCATCTCCAACAGCGCTTGTCCTTGGAGGAATTACAGCACTGGGTCTCTTGGGTGGAAGTTCCTGCAGAGACTCGGTGCCAACACGAGGCTGCCCTGGTCTGGCAAAAGGGATTTACAGGTACCCCTTAAACCGGGCACTGCCACAGTGTTGTGCTGCATTGAAGGCACAGATATTTAAGGGAGTTTACTTAAGCCAGTGAAATGTGCATGCAGGCAGGGTATAAAGAATACAAAGAGTCACCAAAAAGGGGAACTTTTGATTCTAAAGTGCTAAGCACTGTATTAGCTACCATTAGCACTTATTGTGCAAACCAAGCCCTGCGGGAATGGCTGGGACAGTTTGGCCCCAGGGCAGCATATGCAAATACATCACTTACCGTTGGGTACCAGAAGAATACTTTTGACAATGTTTTTCAGGGGGCCCAAGCTGATTTTATTCATGGCGGCAAAGTCTGAGAGTTGAGTCAGAAATCTTTCTACCTGCTCAAGAGAAAGAGCAGTGACAAAATCTTTTCTCTGTTTCTGACCAGAGCTGCACTCACATATCTCTCCAGTTCTGCCTTACCTCCTTGGGCTCTGTCAGAAAGCGGAAAAGCACTTCAGTCAGCGCTGAGAATTGCTGTGAAGAAACAGTACGGTGTTAGATTCGGACATCAGCACCTCACCACCCCACCAGCACCACGATTAGGTGGTGATGAAGCCCCTGACCCAGCTCCACCTGCCTCCAGCACATTGGTCCCAGAGCTGGACCTTCGTGCTGGTGCCCTGTCCTCGGCATTATGCGATGCCTGTGGATGGGATTTGCTCAGGATGCTTTTCAGAGCCTCTCAAGGGGTCTGTGCAGCTGGTAGCTGGCACTGCACAGGGCTTTTGTGACTTGTGGCTAATCGGAAGCTGATGTTCTATCTTGTGCAATCCAGAAACCGCGAGTGGGAAAAGTTGTGAACATCCAGTCTCATGTTTCACAAATCCCATGGGGTAATCAGACTAATTCGGGAAAGGAAGAGAACTGGTTAAGGGTCTAGTTGCTGCTTTCAGCGTTCTGGATGTGCAGCTGGCAGGCAGGGATGGAGAGGGTGCCCGAGTGGCAGAGCACTAGCAGCATCCTCCTCTGCTGGCACCAGCGCCGGCTGTGACCTTCTGGGTATGGCCAAAAGTGGTATTGGCTGCTTTGTGGCTGCAGATCCTGCACCCCTCCCGGCCTCGGCCATGTAACAGAGATGGCACGGGGCTGTCACTGGGCTGATATCCTCAGTCCTGGCAGCTGGGCTGGAAAAGCCTCAGCATTTCCACTAACTTCAGCCCAAGCTGCACACCCGGTGTGTCGGTGACCTGGAGGAAGATGGTACCAATGACCAGGACCATTCAGTTTGAGGCAGGAAATGCAGGCTGGGAATCTGGGGTGGGAATCACAACCCGAACACTGTGTGGTCCCACCACAAACTCCAGTGCTTGACAGGACCCCGCTGCCCACCAGGCACGATCTTAGCCCTCCACCAGGAGCTCTACCAGTGTCCCTGCCCATGGCAGGCGGGTGGAACTAGATGGTGTTTAAGGTTCCTTCCAGCCGAAACCATTCTGGGATTCCATGATTCTATAAACATCCTTCAAACAGCTCCGGCGTGCATGCGGCTCGCCGGGCTGGATCGGGGCTGTACCGCCGGGCACGGGGCCACGCTGCCCGCCCTGCCTCGGGCACCGGGCCCAGCAGGGACCCGGGCACGTGGGCCTGGAGAGCCGGTGGGGCCAGCACAGCCGGGACTGCTCCGGGGCTCCGCTGCCGTCCGGGTCCAGGTTCCGGTCCGGCCCGGCCGCTGCTGCTCCGGAGCCGCCGCCCCGCCGGTTCCGTGTCCGGGGCTGCCCCCGCCGCCAAACCCGCCCATCCCCGTCCCGGCGCACCTGGGCGCTGAGCTGGTTGAGGTTGTGCATGTCGCCGCTCACCGCCTCCGGCACCGGCTCGCGGGTGAAGTTGAGCAGCCCCATGGCGGCGACGGCGGCGGCTCCGCCCGCCCGGCCCCGGCC
>VWPU01026061.1:0-50069 GCA_013398955.1 Callaeas wilsoni
TATATATATATATGTAAAGAAAAGAATTGATGAAAGGCATTTTTCTCCTAAATAGTTCAGGTATCTCTTTTCTCTGTTTTCGTCAAATATACGAGAGTAGTTTATAAATTAGTTGAGCTGGAGTTGCCAAACTTGGCTGTATATCTGAGCAGTCTGGATGGAAAGCCTTTGCAACTGATATTGTCCTCAAGCAGCTGATCATCAGAGCATTTCCTTCCCATACCCAAACCAGCAAAATGACCACATCCAGCAGGCAGAGCTCCTCTATGTCTATGGTCAACAACTTGGCCAAAATATTCTATCCAAACATTTTGCAAAACCAAGGGCCAGATAATGGGATGGAACCTCCTCAAATTCTTCATGTTGCAAGAAATGATGTCAGCAGATCTGAAAGTTTCAACATCACGGATATGAAGTTTGCCTCCCTTGAAGAGAAAATCGATAAACTGTTGACTCTGCAAGAGAATGTCCTTAAGAAGCTTAACAGTGTTTCTCAAGAAATCTGTTGCATTGAAAAAGACATTGAGATGGTAAAGGCAGAAACATCTGAACCTGGATCAAGGACAGAAAGAAACAAAACAATGAGAAACAATGAAATGAAGAGACTTTGCCTTAAAATGAAAAAATCTCTTTCTGATATAAACAGGAAAGCAGACCAGCAGGTTAAAAGGCTAGATGGACTTGAACAAAGTGTTTCTGGACTACAGAAAGTTGTAGGACCTTTGGTAGAGAAGGTGAAAACATTAATAATTCATAATTCAAGTGTAAAGCATCATGTTAAAAAACGCAAAGTTTGCAAGGCAACAGCTGGACAGCCCTTTAGGATGCACATTTTCTCGGAGACAACAGCTGGTGATCTGCTCAAGAAGAAAAATGAAAAGGTGAGCCCAGGTTTGTGTTTCATCTTGGCAGGAATCATTGCAAGCTACGGATATGTTCTGCTACATGCTCAGCTTTTTCGTTTTGCTGACATTTAAAATGAACAACCAATGTGCTCTAAAAGTGAAAAGTATAAGAGCAAGCTGAGCAAGTCTCAGTGGAAAAAAAATAGAAAAATCTACTTGTTATACTGACCTGCATTTTTTTCTAATTATTCCTTTGCAGCTGTGAAACATAACAACAATGAACATAACAAAGATTGACAGACTTCAGGAGTCTTGGGTCCTGGCCATGAATTTTAAAATGATCTTTTCTGAATTTATAATTATCTGGGGGAATCAAGTTGCAGCAGTCATGTTATGAGCACCAGGGTCTAGAGATTAGTGGAACTGGTAAAAAGCCTCCTTGGGTCAGGGCATGTACATAAGTTTGTACTTTATTTCATAGAACATCTTAAGCGTGCTGTTCCGATCTGGTATTTCTCTTCATTGGTGAGGACTAGGGGACTTCTAAACTGGGATCTGAGGTAGGGTTACCGTAACTGGAGCTGTGGCTTGTGTAAACTTCCCTGGGTAAAAAGTGCCTCTGTTACTATAATGAGAGTTTCATCATGTTCTTTAAAGTTCAGATTAAAAGACACAAAAAATCTCTTGAAGACTCTATTGATGCTAATAAGTTCTTGTAAGGTAGTTTGAGTATTCTTTTTTGGTAAAGAACATTAAGGAATTTTTTCTGACAAAGTATTTTGATATTTAATTAACCCACAGTGAACCAAACAAGGTTGCCTTTCATGTTTTGTTCTGTTTTGCTTAATTTTTTTCTCCTGAAAAGTCACATGCAGGCTTTACTCTTTGTTTCATTTAAAGAATAATTCTTGAGTTTGTTTTTCTAAAGTTTTTGAGCAGGAAAAACATCATGTGAAGATACTACTGGAAACCGCATTCCTTGAGAAAAAGAAGAACATATTACTCAGAATGGCCTGGTCAGCAAACCGTGTGTTTTTCAGCTTGGTTACCCTAAGGCAACCCCACTTCTTAGATAGACAAGAAGCATTTGAGCCTTCAAAGGAAACTATAAAAATATCAGTCAGTGCTGAGTAGCAGCAGAGGAACATCTTGTAAAGCTCTGTCAGCTGAACTGACCGATCTGTCACTATGTAAGGATATAAATTGTGCATCCTTGTTTCCAGAGCATCATTAACTGAAGAAAAAAATAGCTTCCTTGCCAAAGAAGACTGACAACAAAAATTGTCATTACGGGCTCTTCTTGGACATAGGCTGGACTGGTTTAAAAAAAGGAGTTTCAACAAAAGAGAAGTTTCCTTGATTTATACAAGTACTTTTATGAGAAAATATTATTTATTTTGAACATCTGACTTTAGGGCTTCTTTTACTTTTCAAAACATCAATGAAAACATCTGTTGTAAAAGCTCCATTGGAGTGAGACCCACAGGTCATCTCTGTAATGCTGCCATCACTGCAGTTTGTGGTGGAGACCTACCTATCTCAGTGAAAGTACATATTCATCTAAACTATTTATAAATGTAAACTGAATCAGGCCTGGCATGTTCATGAACTGGCAGCTCCTGGAGACCAGAGTAGGTGCAAGGCTCTCTGCAATAGGAGCACAGGGCTGGAGAAAGGAGAGGACCTTGCAGGCGTTGCTGGTGAGTTTGTAGGAACCAACAGGTGTAGCAGAAAAGGAGGAGCTTCTCCTCCTGGCAGGTCAGAGGGGAGCCAGGATGGCAGAGATGCAGGTGCCCCATGGAGAGTTCAGCACTGTAAAATACTTGGAAGTAGAGGCAAGGGGCCTTGAACATGATGGAAACAGAAGTAGCCTACTGACAAGGACCCAATAAAAAGAGAAGCAAGTGGAGTCTGTCTTTTTCCAACAGCAGCTACATTTGTAATCCCTTCACTGATTCATTTTTGTTTAGGCAGACTCTTGGCAATGTTGAGTGGACTTGGTAGGATCTTGTCTAGCATGTGGGCTTAGGAAAGGCAGCATGAGCACGTCTGGAATCATGCTGATGATATTATTATGTTGTTTATATTTTGTTTGTTTTATGAGATAGCATACATATGTTAGCTTGTCATTACCTCCTCTCTCTGTTTGATTTATTAGAAAAGGGCCATCATAAAATTACCAAGATATCCTGTGAACAACAGCTGGCTTTGGTAAACACTTTGTCATCTTAGGTTTAAGTAAAAACAGACTTGAAGTCAGCCCTCCATTAGGAGTAACATAACATGGAATGATATCCTTCAGCAGAGACTGCTGAGCTTGGCTGTCAGCTTAGTAGGAGACAGTGTGTACCAGCATTTAGGGCAAACAGACTCTCCTCTGGGTGAGAGGGTAAGAACAGGATCTCTGAGCAAGTTAGTCAAAATACTGGTCCATGAGACACTGCAAAGCTGGTTGCTCGTGCCTCCATATTTGAACTGGATCTACATATTTTTCTATATGTTTTATATGGTTGTGATTAAAGTTAAAAGAAAAGCAAAGGAATAGAAAAATAGGAGATCTCACCCTTGCAAAGTTTTACACCTGAAATGCACCACTAATACCTGGTGATACAGCAATGAACAAATTTACCCAAATGTGCAGATACCAATCCTTGCTTCTCTTAACAGAATCCTCATTCTCGTCTCTAGTCCCACCCAACGATAATTTTGAACAGTGCTGACCCCGTAGAAGTGCAAGCTGCCAACATCTCTTGTATCGTAGGTGGACTTTGTGTGGCATCACTGAGCAACCCTTCAATCCCATTAGACATGCACAGTCCTATTCTGTTTCTGTACAGCCACGAACAAGGCAATCCATTCACTACAGTTAGTTCAGAAGGACAGTACCGATTTCTATGCAGTACTGGAGATGATCAGGTGTTTTGGATGATGGTCCTATTTGTCATCCACTCTGCTCCAGCTATCAGTAAATGCCATCTCTTGGTTCTAATAGCTGAGCTGTCTGAAAAATGTTTGTCTGTCCCCAGGATGGTTCTGCAAAATAATCCAATCATACCTTACGAATGAATTACTAGTAGGTGGTGCAGTAGGTGGCCATGGGTACAACTGGATAAGGCAGTGAATAGTGTTTACATACTGCTCATCTGTCTTTCCATCCTTCCTTCCCTAGAGAGGTGCTTCTCTTTGCTTAATGTAGTACTGTTTCTTAATTTTTCCTAACTGCCTCTTTTTACAGCACCATATTATGTAGAAAGCTGTGAAAGAGGCAGAACAGAGAGGGAAGAGGGGGAATGAGAGAGAGATAAAGAAGGGGTATAAGCAGCTGGGGTGTGTAATCTCTCTCCCGACATCGGCAGCAGCTGGAACAGTTTCTTGATCACAGGCTCCACAGGCACATTTTGTGATCTTGCAAAATAGGGATTGCTCTCTTCTGAAGCAAATTTCTGCTTTCCTGCCTTTTACTGCCATCCTGAAATACCTCCACTGCCTCATACAGGAGCTTAGTTTATTTCTGGTTTGGGTTGAAGTTGTAATATGGTGTAGCTTGCAGACACTTCATGCTTTGTCAATGCTGCCAAACATCTTCCAGCCGTTTTCCATTGAGTGCAGCATGACCTTATCACCACATGGCTGAGAGGAGTAGTGTGTATTACTTGTCATTTAAGTTTTTTTGTCGCTATTGCCACTCAGGGAAATCAGCAGTTCTACAGTAAGCGTCTTTAAAAGCCTTGAGGTTTTCCTCAAATTCACCTTTTTAAGTAGTCTGTGATAATCCTGTTGCAAAATGTTCCTGTCTATAACTCCATTTTCAGTCCTACTTCTTCCACTTATAAAGAAAGAGGGTAAAATAATACCTCACTTACTTCCTCCAAATCAAAGAGGTTAGAGATTCTATACTATTAACCTGCAAATACTCATCTGGAGAGTCAGAAAGTCCAATTTGCTGCCATCGTAAAGTAGTGTTGAACTTCCTGCAGTTGCCTGCAGGTGTCTGTAACTTCGGTTTCCTGACATTTCTACAGGCTTTGCTGTAGCAATAACAACTATTAGCAGTTTGGGGCTGTTTCCCACACTAAAGACATGCCAGCGATGGGAGCTGTGTTTTCTGCTTGAACCCTCTGTACCTCCTGTGCAGGTATCACACTACAGTTGCAGTGCTGCTTTTGTAGGAGCCCACAATGAAACTGCTGTTTGCCACATGTGTTTTAAGATCCATTCAGCCTCAGTCTATAACTGTTCTGATTCCTTAATTTTGCCTACAAATGCTAACAGGTCCCTTATGGATTATTTAAATTCTCTCCAAATTGCCCATGTTCTGTGTATTTTTCATTTTTCAGCCAAATAGGTGGGAAATGTTTCTTTTTTTTTTTTCCTTTTAACATCTATTTGCAGGAGTTTCTGCTGTGCTCAGTGGTTTCAAGGCTAGGGATTTCTGCAGAATCTCAGCAGATGAGCTGTCTCTTGTTTGGGCAATGCAGCTGGTCAGCACCTGCAAGTGCCACTATACTTGGGAATGCTGTGCTTTCCCTCAGGACTGATGCCTTTACTTAAATATGTTCTTGGTAGAAGAATTTCAGCTTTTGAGTGAGCTGTAGTATATCAGAGTGAAAATTCTCTCTCTGACTGTCTATAAAACTGATATGTTTTCTCAGGACAATGTTTTCATCTTGTTTGGCCCTGTTCTCTCCCTTACTGACAGCCACAGGAGTTGTTCCGTGCCATTTCAATTCATAATGCTGTTTAACTTTGTTTCCATTCACCCTCAGAACTTGCTGTCTGCTGTACAATGTTCCCTGCGTAGGATCCCTTCCTGAACACGGTTGGGATTTTGCTGTCTCTACAACTCTGACTGTGTGTGAAATCAAAGTAGACACAGCTAATTTCTAAATACCTATATGCCACATTGGATGGCTTTTGGGCACGGCATGAATGCCTGTGTGTTAGACTGACCATTGTAGGAATCCATTACAATTCCTTTGCAAAACTAGGGAGACTTCATGATGAGGATAAAGAGACAACTGGTAAGTGCAGGAGAGCAAAGCAAGGCAGTTCATTAGAGAGCAGTCCTGTGAAAGCAGAAAGTTCCTCAAATAGGTGAGACAGTGGTAGGAGGGATTTGTTCAGGGAGGAAGACTTTGTCTACTGTAGCCATCTAAAATTCACCTTTTGTCATCAAATATCCTGACATTTAGGCCATTTTCTGGTAATGACTCCTTTCAGCCTGCATCAGAAACTGTAGGGGTATCATGCTTGACTATTTCCTTTGGTAGGAGAGTGCCATTGCAACTGAATGTGGGGTCTCCACCACACTGAGTTTTAATGACAAAGGCTACTGCTCTGAAACACAACTAATTTTTTGCCATACTGGCAGCATCCTGGGTTTTGCGTACACATGCAGGAGTGATGGATGTCTGGGCAGCAGCTGCAACAGAGCATGGAATGAGCCCCACCACATTCCAAAAGCTGGGTTCTGCACGGTGAGGTGCCACAGGACGACAGTCTGTCTATAGAGGGAAAATTTAAAAAAACCCAAATGGGTCTTTCCCCTCAACCCAAACTCCCTTCTTGTTAAATGAATTGCTAGGAAACCTGCATTTCTGGAGTTCAATTCAAAGTGAGTCATCAAAGCTGTAGGAGATATTTCTTAAGTTTATAACCCTTTGGATGGAAATCTCCCAACTGTGTGATTTTGGAGAAATGCTTAGGAAGGGCAGTTCATGAAATCTGAAGATATTTACCATCCATACCATTGCCTGCTTAGTTCAGCTGAGTTAGTTAAGTTGAGAAATACTCTCTTAACAGTGAGGCTACTTAACTGATACTGTAATTAAAAAAATTGCCTGTGTAGTTTGACAAGTGGGTGGTTTATCCCCACAGTTAAAAAGATCTGCCAGTGATTTGGCTTTCAAGATGGATTTTTTCCTCCTTTGTCACACTGTGACAATAGTGGAACCCACTTAGGAGGATGACACATTTAATACTAATGGCAAAAATATGAAGAGTAGCACCTGGACAATTTTGGGGTTATGGCACAAGTGTATATGAGGCACCTGTGCACCCTGTCAGTCATCGCACATGTAAGTACATTGAGCAGTATAGAGAAGGGATGGATGTGAGGCTGTCCAATGTGTTGGTAAGAAAAGCAGCTGAATTCTTCAGTGCTTGTGCTTGCCTGACGCTGCCCCTGACTTGTTCAGATGAAAAACTCAAAAATGGCAGTGGCTGGTTGATTTGATTTCACAGATACAGTGAAAGGCCATGTGTCAAAGGCAGGTAATGCTGAGTGTTCTGATCCTAGTGGGTATCTTTGTAGCCTCAGATTTGTTGGTGATTATTACAGGCCTCCGTGTAGTCCAGAGACATCAAAAGAAAACCAGTCAATTGGAGTTAAAAGATCTACCTCCAAAGCCCTTCTTAGGCCTAATAATGACTCTGTTAAGTGACAGTGACTAGACCTCAAAATAAAAGTAAAGATGTTTAGAATCAACCTATCACTGTTAGTGCAACCTATTGCATCTTTGCCGAGGCGATGGGCTCTGTCGGGAGCCTGGTTGCATGAAAGCCTTTTCTACTCTTCAGTGTAAGATTCCCTGTTTTGAGAAGAGTGGCCTGGCAGGAGGAAGCATCCGATTAAAACAGGACAGCCATAGCTTCTCCAGCACAGTGGATGGGAAGTCAGCAAACTTTAGTGGGGAATGGACAACTCTTTGTCTTCAGTGATTTTCAGCTTCTTCCCTAGGATGATGTTGTTCTGGAGGTTTTTTCACATGCAGAGGTTGTTATCTCGTTACCTGTGTATTTTCAAAGCAGCAGGTCACATAGAACTTCTCTTGTATTTCATATTGGGAGAATCATGCTTCTTATGGTTCAGAGCTTATTTTTTGTGCGATTAGAAGATATTTGTGGATTGAGTTTGGATTTTACAGAAGAATGATTTTTTTTTTATCTAGTGCAAGGAGCTCTATAAAAATCATGCAAGAGTCAAAATCTTTGCCCGAAGGTGCCAGCAGTTGTTATAGTGTACCAAAAAAGTAATGACATGGAAGCAGATGCACCAGCTGCCAATAAAAGCAGAATCCCCATGTGTACAGTTTCTAGCATTTATAAGTTTGTATGAAAAATACTCTCACTGAATATTTTACACTGCTGGGGGGAAAAAAGGTATATGTATGGAAGAGGAACATGAAAGGGGAGGAGGAGATGGACTCCAGCTTTGATGGACGGCACAGGAGGCATCACCACACATGCAGTTGCCCCAAGGTGTCTGTCGTATGTTCTGCACTCTCGTGGGAGCCAGTGAGGAGATACTGGGAGCATCCTCAGTACAGGGCTCAGGTGGCAAAGCCCATGGCTGAGTTCTGGCTGTTAGGGAAGCTCATTAATTGCAAATCTCAAGTATCTTAATAATTTTGATAAATGAATGGTGATCGGATCTTACACAAAACCGGGTTATCTTGCCATAATACATCTCTGCAAACTATCGAGAATATGAGAGGATGACACAGAGTTTAAATGTGGTTTAGGCATATGCAAAGGTTTGTGTCTTGGTATTGGCAAATGGAAGCTGAGGATAATGTCTTGGTATCAAATGAAATGTGATGGGGTGATAAAGGACCTTAACTGAATGGTTGGGGCTGCTTCATGAGGCCATTCATTACAAAAATTTTTGCAGTAGGAAAAAAAGAATCAAAGAGTTTTATTAGGTGAATAAAAAAACCTGAAAGTTAGCTAAAAAAACATTCCAAGGGTAGGACTGCTGCAGTAGTAAGAAGGAATTTAACTATGTACAGCTCCTTAAAAAGGAGTCAGATGTCTATAAAAAGACATTATTTCTTGCTGCATTTGAAATTTCTATTAGTATATATTATATTTATATCTATTATTGCTTTTTTCTTAATTTCTGCAAGTTTCTAAAGTAAATTTAAATAATTTCCAAATTATTTTTTCCATTGGTCTATACTGAAGTTTCAGCCTCTGGACTATCTCACATTATTCTGTATCATCACCTGGGCTTTTATTCTGTCTCCCTTACTTAGGGTCTGGCAATACTCTAGTAAGAATATATTGAAGTCTAGAAAATGTATTTTTGAAGACACAATACAAAATTGTGTAGATACAGACACATTTTTGCTGTGGTATACTTTACAGGGTCACAACACAAACTTTCATATTTAAGCTCTTGTGCAATGAAAATGTAAAATTCATTGGAAGCTTTTGGCTTGTATGACTAGGAAAATTACTGCAGTGCCATTTACCTGATTTTACATATTCAAGTCATTAAAGAAAGGGGAAAAAATGATTTCTAGTAAGAAATATTGATTAATGTAATTTTAGAAAATACAGACTGGAAAAAGTCATGTTACCTAAATTTGGGAAGAGTAATACATAAATAAATAAAATATTATTAGGTATGAAGTTAAAAAGACCCTTAAGAAAGCTCTAACAGACTGTGGGAGGAGGAGTGGTATGAAGAGTGGGATAGATGTCTTTATCAAACCACCACACCTTTTGGATGAGATTTTCGGAGTGTGATGGCTTTTGGGAATTGTGGGCTCTCAGAGCAGCTGCTCAGCTGCCTGGGGCTGGATGTCTCGCATGCCCCTGACAAACTACAAGGAAGTCTTTGTACCTCCCGTGGCTGGGATGGGAAGGATACATTGACTTCTGTCAGCTCCAGAGAACTTGGTGAGACCCCAGCCTTCAGAGGGAAGAAATAATGAGCAAAAGTTCTTGTTTTTATTGCCAGGTCAAGATTTGACAAGTTGAAGTCACATGTTGCTACAAACAGCAAAATGTGGAGAAAACTGGGTTGTTCATGTAGAGACTACTCATGTATTTACAAGTATTTGAATATCTAGTCCTTATATTTGTATTTCTTACTCTAGTGCACTCTTGCCCCTATATTTATTGCAAATTGATTCTGAAGGATATCAGTAAATACTTTATTTGGTTTTTTTTTTTTTTTTTTGTTTTTTTGTTTTTTTGTTTTTTTAAAATATAAATTAGTATGAACTCCTCATGTGCTGGTGAAATGTCAGAGATCAGAAATGATGCTTGAATAAACACGGTAGCAATTTATGCAATGCCCGGGCAGTCTCAGGTATTCAGCACTGCCCAGTGTTCCTTCCACTAGACGGATTTTCAAAAGCTGGCTTCTGTATTTCACACCTGCAAACTACAGCAATATTTAGTTGGAAATGCTGTGTGTCTGCAATTAATTCTGAATGCAGAGGTGAAATCTGGCCTCATGCATCAAAGAGCTTGGAGGCCATTTCTCTGGTTATTTGCTCAGCTGACTGTGTTTGATCAGAGCTGATGTCTTCAGCGGTACGGAGAGGCTGACACACTTACAGGAATCTGAGTGCATTACTAATTGCCGACACAGTGCAGAATAAATAACTCTGTGGCTTTTCCCTATTTTTTATTTTTTAAACTGCTTTTTAGACCATTGGTTGATTCCCTGAGCTCCATCTGGCAACATTACATTTATATTTAAGTTCAGTGGGAACAAGGCTCCGATTTACAGTTCAAGGGTATTTACCTGGTTGTAGTGTGGCCTTTTTCATTTTGTGGCCTGCAACTTCCTGGGACAAACTGCATCTCAAATAATTGTCAGTCTCAGGTCTTATGCTCATATTACAATTTCCTTGTCCCTCGCAGATCAGGATTTTCTGAACAAGTCCTGTTGAAATCCCTCCATGCAGTTACATCCAGTTTGTCTCAACTCTTTTGGCTTCTCATGGAATTTCCTTTCCTTTGAACTCTGTTTATAGCGGATACACATTGCTTTAATTTCATGCCTATTTTCTATATAGCCTGATGAAATTAAAATTAAAAAAATAAAGCATAAAAAAATGTGGAGGACTTACCAGAACAAATGTTTAGTAATAGGACTGGTTGGTGCCCAGAGCTGTGGGACTGATCACATGGTTAAGACACTCAAAATTTAATGCCTGAACCTGTATATTTTGTTGGGATATGTACAATATTGCTTTAGCTGGTAGTCCCTCTGGAAAATATTTGGAGGTATCTGCATTTTTCACACCATATGAATCTACTAATAATAATGCCAGTGCCAGTTTCATGGCACTGTGAGAGGAAGAAGGCAGGTAAAAAAAGGAGCACCAAGCAACAGCAGATACCACATTGTACTGTGGTCACCATCCTACTAACAAGTCTAGGATTGGGCAGGAAAAAAACCACACTGAGCACTCGGCATAGAAACAGGAGTTAACATCCCCAAAGGTAACAGTAATTGCAGAGGTTTTATGAGGACCTGATTGGTATGAAGCACCTCTAGATGTCACTGCAACATTGCAAAATGTAGGTAAGAGAAGGGTACAAAGCTGAAATTACAGTTTATATGCCCCAATTCCTGGTTACTGTCTCAGTCAGCCCTTAATAAATCATTGTGTCTTTAAAAAATTCATTACCAAATGTTGATTGAACAGAAAGAAACTTTTTGATATGTGTCAGTAAGGTTGTTACTGAACATTTTACTAGAATATTAAATATTCCTATATTTGGTTTAACCCGGTTTTTTAACAGCAAGAGCTGGGGCAGGGCAGCAGCTGATTCCTGGATGCTTCTTTGGTTTAGTCTCTGAGGTTCAGTCCCAATCTCTTCTAGGCTGTTTTTATGCCAACACTGATGCTGATTACAACCAATATAATTTCTCTTGCTTTGCGCTGGTATCAATTCAGTCGGCTTGTAGTGATTAAAATAAGGACCATCATTTATAGGAAATGTATGAGTTAGAACCCAGAGTATTTGCATTTGACAAAAAAAAAAAATCAGGCTGCAATTTCATGGGGACCAATACAGCATGTACACTGTATAAATTGATTAATATGTCAATTGCCTTCTCCACAGGTCATCAAAGAAAAGTCACATTTGAATGAAACAGAAACAAAAGAAAAGAAGCCACCAGATTCAACAGGTTAGACTATTTTTTCTCTGACCAATTTCTAGTTCCTAAGAAATAACAGAGAAATAGCCATGACTTTCCTGAGCAACTCCAGTGAAGTTGCTTGGGTTACATGTGTGTTCCTCAGCATGAGTGAGCACGGGGCATCCAACTGCTCAATAAGGTGCTTTGCATGAGGAGTTTATTAACCTTGACTTGGCTGACTATAACTTCGAGTGAGAAAAACATTTTCTAGTGCTATGTCTCAAAGAAAGCATTTGTGACCCATGAAATCCCAGTTTTAAATAAGTAGCCTGCTCTTGGTTAGGAGACACTTCTGACCTTGAAAGTGGGAGAGGAAAGCAAATGCCTAGTTCAAAATTCAACAGAAGTTATGCTAAGTGTGCTGCCCTACTTTAATGCTGTTACTGACTATCACAAAACCACTGACAGATTCCTTTGTAATCTCTTTGCTTATAGATGGGGCCATCCAGCAGAGTCAGTCGTGCTCTCAGGAAGAAGTTGATAAGCTCAACAAGGAAAATGCCAAGAGGGAAAGTTCCATTCTGCTTAAAGTGGATCCTCCCAAATTTCATACTGAAGAGTCAGGGGAGAAAGAAGAAAGTTTGTCTTTAGAAAGCCACTACGAATATAGGAGAAACTCTTTTCAGGAATCCTTCACTCCAGAGAAGCAGCAGGAAGAAGATGCTGTTGATGATGCTTGTCAAAAACTAACTGTGCAGGAGGTAGAGAGTGAGTCCCCAGCAGATGAGGAGAAGAAGGAGGAACATCAAGTGCCTGAAGATGTGCTTGAGGAACAACAAGAGGAGAAAGAGAATGAAGGGGAAGGAAATGCTGATAAGAGTGAAAAAGATGCTGAGGAACCACCAGCTCCTTCCCAAAAGGAATATGAGGCAGAACAAAGTCATGATGAAGAGGTATCAGAGGGAAGGTAAGGTCCAAAACTCAAACTACACATTCTGAAGAGACTCCTGCTTCAGAGAAATGTGTTGTTCAAGTTTCAAGTCAAAGTGGCTGATTAATATAACTATTGGTGAAAATTTAGCCCAATGCAAAAGTGAAAAATATGTTTATGTCTCTGATCTAAGTAAAATTATACTCTAAAAAAGACAGGCAAACAGTCCACCACACATGATATTAGCAGTGTGCTGTGGTTGTTTGCTTGGGAAATATGTTAGGAACATGGGAATTATGTTATGCTATTCTTTATCTCTGAGGAGAATTCTCCCATAGTTATGTTTATATACTACAATGTCATATAACATCAGTAAAACAAATTAGGCCATCTGCCAACTGGGAATTAACCTTACTGCTAATGTAGTAACTTAAAGGACAACATAAAAATGTGAAAATTTGCCCAGGCAATTGACCTGATAAACTTGTTTACTGCAATTCTTTCTTTGCTGGATTTAATATATAGCCTTTCAGGGATAAACAGGTTTAAGCTCTCAGGAATCTGTAGGAACAAAGGGGAATTCCAATGCTCTCCCCTTGCTTTAAAGGCGAGATTGATAGCCTAATGTCAAGTTTAGAAGAACTCAGGTGAGGTTTTCAGTAACTGAGAAACATTTTGCTGTCATGATTAATCTAAGGGCCATTTTTATTTCTCAAAGTGAATATTAAACCAGTTAATTTTACACCACAAAACAAAATAGCTTAATGTTACTTGAATGCAATATCCGTGTAGGCATTTTTCACCTATGTTTCTAAAGTTGCTCTGCTTTAAGTGTACTCTGCACTAATACCATGTTTTGTCCTTGCAGGTGTAAAAGCTGCGAAAAAGGTACAGGAAATTCTAGTTCAATCTCTGGGCAGACCTGCCAATTTGAGCATAGTGGTAGCAGTGAGCATCGAGTGCATGATGAAGGTCTAGTCAAAGATGACAACAAAAAGAGCAGAGTAGTTGCAGAAAGCACTGATGGCATATGTAAAACTATAAAAAGCTCTTAAAGGAAGTATCCTAAAGGCAAAGCATTTGATTCCTCTGGTATTACAGTGATGAACAGAGACAGAGATCTGTAGAAGAGAATGATTTCATGGTTCTAATTAGCAGGGGGAAAGAGTGTGCATGGTAGCTTGGATGGGAAAGAGTTTTTCATGGACCACATCTTAAGCTGATGAGAAGTAACATGATTCTGCTTGTTTTCATGTTAAAGGCTTCTGCTCTGTCAGAAATTATTCACAATTAATTTGCTTCTGCCACAACTACTCCACTAACACTATCCTCTCTTCCTTTTCTTTTAACAAAGGTGCTAAAACCCCTAAGTATAGAGTAGAGGGAGAAATTATATCAGGTGTGGCAAACTTGGTCGGCCTGTGGAAGTGTTGATTATGTGTGTTGCACATAATTACATTGCAGGGAATCTGCAATGCTGTGGATGTAGCCTGAAAAACCAGCTTGCTCATATTTGTACCGCTGTAATCTGAAGTGAGAACAACTGCAGTCTACAAAGAAAAGAAATACAGACATTTGTGTGGAAGCTCGAGTGATGCTGTTGAACAATCAGATAAATGGTGCTCAGGCACAAAACTGTGAAGCCATGCTCACCATGGTGAGGCAGAGCTTTCTAATACTAGACCTCCAGCTTGAGAATTTCAGTGCCTATTCCTGTATATGAAATTTTGGCATGTGAGGAGGTGGCCTGAAAAACTCGAAGCTATATGCCTGTGCATGTACATATACAGGACTCAGGATGAATTTATCTGCTTTGGTTCTGGAGGCAGAGTGTGGGAGGGAAACATTTATTACAAGTTTGTGCTAGGCTTTTGTAGCATAAAACAGGAGAGAGCACAGTAAAACTCTAAAATCCATAAACTGCTGTGAGCTCTGGGAAGTTATTAGGGATGACGTTGAGGTTAGAATGTCTCTGTTGGAGCATCTTTGATCTGTAATAGGAAGTTTTTCTGGAATAGGGACAAATACTCTCTGGTTTGCAGGAAAAGAAGGCTAGAGGGTCTGTCATGGGGAACATCTTGCAGGCAAAAACTTTAACAAAGTTTTCAAAAGCAGTCTGGTGTCTTCAAAAGAATATTCCCTTGCCCAAAGTTTGGTAATGTTTTTAGCTGAGCTTTCAGAAAGACGTTTTGTTCTGTCACTTACACGCTATTGCTGATGGAGTTTGTGTTGTTAGAGTCAAATTTTTTCTTAGATTAGAGGTTTTCTTGGCATTTTGTGGGTCTCAGTAACATGCAAAGACCCATATCTACAGTCGTGCAATTCAAACTCTGCAGAATCCCAAGTAGGTGGCAAACTTCCAGAAGCCCCAGCTTTTCACAATTCCTTGACCATGAACTAACTTCCTGACCGTGTAAGTTATTAACACTGTCAAAAAACAATCTAGGTACACAGCTGGTGTCCTGGAAAAATGGACATTCACCGTGAACAAGGACAATCTACTGCCACATTAATGACCAAAGTGTTCCTGCCAGCTACATGCTGTCATGGGGTTTCTTGTTTGTGTTTTTGATCATTTTCACTGGAGTAATGAATGGTTTTAAAATTGCTCAACAAGCCTCACACAAAAAGGAGCTGGCATTCCAAACCAGAGAGCTCATGTTGAAACACTGGGGCTGTAGCCCTCCCAAATGGTTGAAGAAGTATTTGTCACCTTGGTCAGCCAAAGGTCACTGTCGGGAATATCAATCAAATGAAAAACAATGTGGGTATGAAACTGAAGTCACAACAGCCTGCAAAAAGTCCAAATTAGGCATGGAGGGTTGGTCTCCAGCAGGGATTTTGACATCAGGATGGCAGAAGGGTCCAGCATATGGAGGTCCAGAAAGTAACACCACAGACCTGCCAAAACTCCATAGCTGCTGCAGTGCAATGTTGGGAACCATCCCTTCTCTGTGCCCCTCTTTACCTTTTATCTGCCATCTTTTTTTAAGGACAGAAATTCTTCAGAGCGGCATATGACATTTACCGTGTGTCCTGAGCCATACTGGAAACCCCAAGTGCTGTCTGCCAGGGTGAAACTCCCTCATGTGCACAAGCTCTAAATGTGATCTTTAAAGGTGATGACCACACTGTGGAGAAGGAAAAATTTTGTCAATCAGTTGAGAAGGGGATTCTTCACTGTGAACACCAAAAGCTGGGAAATACCCTCTCTTAGCTGGGCGTGCAGAAGAGCTGTTTCTCTTCTTACCCCAGTGGAGAGTTACAGTTACATACTCACCTATTAACAGTCCCTGGGGAGGAAAAAATATTTTAAAAATTCAGAGATTAGGCTGAAGTGCAGAGGCCCCTTGTGAGTATGAAGCTACATTGGTATAGTCTAGTGGTCTTCACTTTGCCTCTCCCTACTGTTGTACAAAGATGATAACTTATAAAAGAAGTCCTTGTCTTGGTAGTGTAGCTCCCCAACAACAGCCTCTTTTCCTGAGCCAGAGCTTCTGAAATAAACCCCTTGTTCAATAACAGAGAAAGACCTATCTATAAAGCTTACAGAAAATGTATTCAGTTCTTAAAGGAACTTACCTGGGGAAAAGAGGAACTAAGTTATGGGATAGACAAGCACTGCATGGCACCACTCATATGCTCTCTATCTGTTTTGTCTTTTTTAGATGATATTCCTACTCCACCAGCACCATTTGATCACCGGATTGTCTCAGCCAAAAGGGTGGGGATCAGCAACTATTATAATGTCAATGAGGATGAAATTCTGGGAGGGTAAGTCAGGTGAAGTAAATCAACTTGGAAAGCAAGGCACAAATTTACAGCCAAGCACCCTGGGAGGTGAACAGAGGCAACATGTCCCACTATAGCCGAAGTCATGAAAGTCTAAGGTCTTACAGTGCTTTATAGAGGGATGAAAAGAGGAGGCTGGTTTTACAGAGTGAATGAATTTTGGCTTACTATTTGGCACCAGCAGACTTGGCCTGTGTTTGGCATTGTACTAGGCCAGCCAGATGCCCTCAGGGTTTTATGACAGGGCTCCTAGGATGCTGTAATACTTCACCTCAAATTACAGCTAGCGGTATGTAGAAACATATTGTAGTCTTCTTCCTCTCAGTGAGTCTCACCCCTGAAAACACATGCTTGTTTTCAGATAGATTAGCAGGCTGATCTGACAGCCCATGCAGTTACTTATCTCTCATGCTGACATTATTTAGGAGAGTGGGATAGTGTAATTTTCATGGCAGCATACTCTTGGGTAAGGCTTTGTTTCATCAAGAAATCACAGCCCTCCCATGGAGGAGAACGATGTGATGGAAAGGGGCAGATGGTGCACATAAATGAGTCATTATCCTTACAGTACATCCTTGACTTCCCTGGGATTAGTCATTGCATGTTATGAGGTGAATTTAGTGAATCATACAAGTGGGGTAGTACCAGATAGAACAGTGCAGGATGTTGGTGTGCCTAAATGAGTGGTAGCATGTACAATCTATACAATAAAATAGCAACAACAGAGCAATTGAAATGAAAGCCACTAGGGAGACGATAATTTATGGTTGTTTATAGTGTAGTTTACATTCAGAGTTGACACCTGTACCACTGGATGACTTTTATTTCTCCTTTTTTCTAGAGGGCGATTTGGGCAAGTGCACAAATGTGAAGAGAAAGCAACAGGTCTCAAGCTGGCAGCCAAAATTATAAAAGCACAATGTCCAAAACAGAAGGTTGGTAGAGCATGATATTAGTCTTTTGTTCCCCAGTGGATCACACATTGTTCTTCAGCTACACAGCAGACCATGACCAAGTGTCTCACAAGTCATCACACTTACAGGACTTGTTGGATTACCATTAATTCTAGTTCTAGTTCCCTTCTCCTCCAAAACATCTCGTAGTTCATCAAAGTACTATTTTTGGGGTGTTTTCTGTTTCTTTTAAATCTTATATTATTTTTTTCTTTCTGTTGCTAGTTCTATTAGTGTTTTCTTTAATGGTAGAAACATTTGTCAGGTCTGTGACATAGTATATTCCCTCCTGAGCACACTGTAGCCTTTGCTGCAATGACTTGATGTCAGTAGGGGGGATGCTGATAACAGACATGATCTGGGCACCTGACATTGACACAAATACAGATGAGAGGAATTAGTCCGGGCTGTTTTGCAAACTTTTTGGCCATCTGGGACTGGCTTTCACAGGAAAGACATGCATAACATCCTTTGTGTGACCTCGGTGTCATTAAGGGTGTTCCAAGAGTGGGATTTGTCTCAGGTAAATGGGGTTGCTAAGGTATAACTGTGGCCAAGCTGATCACCAAGAATCCCTTTATGGTGAATGGAGAGAGACTGACACCATCAGAGAATGATTCAGCATGTCTAAAATAGTTGGGCTGAATGGAGGTACCAGTCTCTCTCCTCTGGCTGCAAAGTTAGGTTTTGAGGACTGTCCTGGACATTTCTTAGCTTGATTTTGTACACCTACAGCTGTTTGAACAAAATTCTCCCATTTCTCTTTTTCCTTTACATCCCTGGGAGCCTACCACTTGCCAATGTAGGCTCTCCCCTTCCTTTTCCAGCAAATAGCTTTTTACTGAAACACCCTACTCAAGCTCTTAGTTCAGTCTGTTAGTTCCTATAGCTTTGACATCTACCACTGCAGGAGCCCTGAGTTTGGTTGCCACAAGTGAAAACATGAAGATAATGTAGATTTCCTTCAAATGTAGCTTTCTTAGGAAAAAAGGCATCTGATGCAATACTTGTGATTCTTTACAGGATGAAGTAAAAAATGAAATCAATGTCATGAACCAGCTGAATCACGTGAACCTCATCCAGCTATATGATGCCTTTGAATCTAAAAATGACATTGTACTTGTCATGGAATAGTAAGTGTGTTCTTTTCTTTTCCTTTCTGTGTTTACTACTTTTGCTAGAATTGTCAATTTCCCTCTTGCTTTCTTCTGAAATTAGAAATGGAGCTTCTCACAGGTGGAAAATGCATATGAAATATGTTCTCACGAACAACAGGAAAAAAAAGGGAATTTAAGAGAAAAGTTTTCCCATGCAGCCATTTATGCATTTTTTCCAGTAGTCTGCCACATTCATGGTGTTGTCAAGCAACTACTCCAGTTGAAGATAGAGCTGTGTTCCATATCTTCTCTTTAATTTAGTTTGTGTCAGCTAAGAAACAAACCTCTCAGAATATCTCCTGTTCCGTGAGGCAAACAAGAAGACATCTTATACCATAGAGAAGCTCAATGTGGCTGTTGTGCCTAATCATTATACTGCGTGCCTGAAAGGATAAACCTACTTTTTATGCTGGATTATCAGGCTAATTAGGCAGAAAATACCTGCCTTAAGGTCAAGTTAAGCATATGCTCCCTTAAGGAAGACAAAAAGGCCAAAATGAAAACACTGAAATGCATGGCAGAAAGTTCAAAGTTAGGTGAGTTTGACTAATCTGGAGATTCTCAGATAGTCCTCTGTATTGGTCTACATGATTAACATATCACAAAACAAAAGTATCTGTGTACCTATGAATGGGTAAGCTGAAGGCATACTGAAATGTGAAGAGAAATTAAGTAATTTTTATTGACTTTAGGTAGTTTGAGATTGACATTTTGGATCCTGTCCCTCTTAAACTCAGAGGGAAGAGACCACAGATTTAAATGCAGGTGCTCCACTGTGTTGTTTTGGTTTTCCATGGAACTTCATTAATTTCATTGGTACAAAATGATGACTCAAGACAGCATAATGTCCAAATTTTAAGACGTTCATGGTTTTCAATGGATGGGAGGCTGGACTCTTAGGCCTTGAAGAGGTTCAGGCCAGTAGGTATCAGAACTCAGTTTTTAGAAAGTTCAGATCAGAGTACAAGCTCATCTTACTGAACTCGACAGTGAATGATGAAAATAGTCAGTAGCGTAGTTTCTGCATTAGTCTTACTGTATGGGATTGGATTTGAACTTGGTCACTGCTTTATTGTCTTTTTCTCCTCAGTGTGGAAGGAGGAGAGTTGTTTGACCGAATTATTGATGAAAACTACAATTTGACAGAGATGGATACTATCTCATTCATAAAACAGATCTGCAAGGGAATTCAGTACATGCACCAAATGTACATTCTTCATTTGGATCTCAAGGTAGAGTTTTGAGACGTATGTTTTGTGCAATGACAGATGTGGAAATTCCTATTCTTAATGGTAGGCCATAAAGCTTAGCGGATTCCTGTGGCAGAAACAACAAAGAGCCTTATTCTGCTTTCCTTATTTCAATGCATATTTACTTTAACCACATTGAGATCAGTTAAATTACTACAGGACTAAGTAAGTTAGATGAGAACTGTGGTCATATGTCATCACGCTTCATAGTGCTTACATTTTCCACAGAGAGATTTTACAGAAAGCCAGAAGCTGACTACAAATACGTTGCTATTTTTAATTTCAATACTTAGATCCCAAGATATTGCACAAATATTATTTAATTCAACTGCACAAGATGCATGTTGTACACATCAGCCGTGGGGTGGCAATTATCCCTTTGTTTTACTATGCAGAAAGGCATGAGTGAGTGGAGCTAAATTCAAGGGTCATTCAAGATCAGTGTAAGCACACACAGCTTTCTGAGGACTACACTAAATTGCTGTTGTCATGAAAAGGCATCGATAGACAGCCAGATTAAGGGAAAGAACATTAAAAAGTACTTTCTAAAATGAAAGGAATAAAAATAATCAGTGGCTTATGTAACGAGTAACAGTGTGTCTGTGTTGGATTAGACAATAACTGCTAGTGTAGCTCAAAGCCCAGAGAAAAGGAGAAGATTCTCTACCATGTACTTAACACGTGGACAAGTACTCCACCATGTACTTGCACATTCTTACTCTGGTCAACTGCAAATGATCAAATGCCACCCCTTAGAAAGCATTCGTTATTATTTTTCATTAAACTGTACACTTGAGCTGGCTCTTTTTCCCTCAGCCCAAGTTTTTATTAAATAATGGACTTGTTTCTTACCTCTATTTAGTGCAGGAATAAAATGGGATGATGTCTTTAGTTTTATGACTGGCTAGAAAGCTTCCTAGTGATCCCTGAGCTTTACAATGCAGTAAAAAGAAACAAGGAGTGCACAAGATGTTTTTCTCTTTGGTGAGATTTTTATAACGGCTGCTGGTTTTGGCTTGTAATAACTGAGTTAATATAGTACATATTTAATGTTGTTAGCATTTATATTATTGCAGTGGTTAAGGAAATGAGCAGATGCTTGTTGCGACCTGCTTCAGTAGCTGATCAATGACCAGACTTACTTTTCTCTTTCTATATAAACATCCAGTTACCTAGGAACCTGTCGAGCAGAAGTTCACACAGTTCTTTGGGACACATTAATTATGATCTTGAGATGGCACAGTTTTAACATGAGGTCAAACTGCTGACAAAAAGATACATATACAATCCAAGAAATTAATCCCAGAGACCTCTTTTCATGTGCTTGCCAGCTACGGCTTCTCCCTTCTGTTTTGCTTGTTCATAGATTGCTGTCAGTAACAAATGAGTTTGGGAAAGAAAGCTTGAAATTGAAAGAAAATCATCTTGACCATAATCATCCAGGACTTCAGAAACTATGGACATATGGTGTTTAAAAGTCCTACATGTAAAATGAATTAGTAATGGTGACAAAGGTTAACTAATGTTTTAAGTGTTGAGGGCTGTTTTGTTTCAAAGAGGACTCACTGAGCAATAAGACAGAGTAGCTATAAAAGTGCTGGCAGTGAATATGGAACTGTGTTTTAGGTATTTACATTTCGAAGACAATTGGCCAAATCCTTCTCTTAGTTCCTTCTGTAAGAATTTGGAGTAATTCTTGGAAATTAATGGATTCCTGCCAGGAAAGTGAAGAGTAGCATTTGGCCCTATGAAAATCCAGAGGGATTTAAGCTGTGAACCCTATCTTTTGCTAAAATACCTGAAAAAAACATGAAGTTGATGTAACTGGCTTAATATATTAATGTTCAGTCTGACTGAACATTTAAGAACTCAGAAATGTAAAGCTGTAAGATAAATTTCAAAGCCCAAAAAATATTTTTTTTTTTAAAAAACCAGTGTGAGCTTATTAAGGTCTGTAAAATCACAGTGACAGCATCCTGAAACCCCTCTTTGGAAGTCTGCATTCCCTGTCCCCCTCCCCCTAATGAGTTCTTTAACTGAACTGCTGCCTTATGTCAAGTTGAAAAGCTGTGGAGAAGACGAAGCTGTTGGAAGGCACAAAATGCACAGCTCCGATTGCTGTGTGACAGCAAGGGGGCTATCCATGCAGAGAGATCTGAACAAGGAGGAAAACAAAAGGTGTTTATGAGATATTTGCACTGTTATTAGTGTTTTTCTCCCTACAGTTTACTAAAAGCCCAGTTTTTCGTACTTGTTTCTCATTCAAGTGGGTTTTTTTTTGTCTTTCGTTTCTCTTGGCAGCCTGAGAATATCCTGTGCGTGAACCGAGAAGCAAATCAAATAAAAATTATTGATTTCGGATTGGCAAGAAGGTACACTCATGCGTTCTCACTAATCACAAATGAATTAGGAAACAATGAAAAAAGTATTGCATCCCTGCAATGATGTATATGATACGTAATGGTCTTCTACTGTCCTTAGGACAAATTTGCTTCTTTTAACCAGGGATATCTTTTAATACGGAATGTTTGGAGCTGAGTGAAGAAGGTTTGTCCTGAAACCTTCTCTTCAGGTAGAAGGTTGAAAGAGGGTTGATTCTCACTAAGCATGCATATATGTATCTTGGAACAGCTAAAATGGACAAAACTAGTGGTACCTCTTGTCTAGTCTCTTGTCTCCAGTATTAAGAGATTCTTCAAAAGAGAGTGTAAGATACCATCGAGGGCTCTTACAATATATCCCATGCTATATCCCTGTCTAGTTTAATTAGGTGCTATAACCTCAGTGAAGGATTTACTGGCTAAAAATTTCATGCCTATGATATGGAGAAGTCCCAAAAGAGTGGTAAGAGCTGCTCTCAGAAGTCCTTGAAATATGAATTTCTTCCTTTTTGAAGCAATTGCATTTTGTCCTAGTATGATATAAAGCTTGCAAACACTTTTTTTTCTATATATGGGCATATTTCTTTTTAGTTTGTGGCTCTGCCTGTCCTTGTTTTTCTACTGAATTTTCTGTATGCTTCTGGAATTTCTCTAAGTGCTAGACAATTGATGATGCAACTTTAATAAGAACTATAATTGATGTCCTTTTTTAATGTTTCCATTTTCTAGATATAAACCCAGGGAAAAACTTCGAGTTAACTTCGGGACTCCAGAATTTCTTGCTCCTGAAGTTGTAAATTTTGAGTTTGTCTCTTTTCCTACAGACATGTGGAGTTTAGGCGTCATTGCTTATATGCTGTAAGTAGGATTCAGTATCTGTTTTGCAAGCTGTTTCCAGGTTGAAGAGTGTCAGTCATCCAAGTTTGCTGTTATACTAGAAGAGTGAAAAAATGTGTACCCAAAATAGGAAATTTAAACTTCTTTCCAAGTTCCATATTGAGAAATCTCTCCTCTTTTCCAATTGCCATGAACTTTTCATCTTTGTTTTTTTTGCACATCTCTCAAGAGCGTTTGAGCATCACACTTCCAGAATAATGTAGGCTTCTTGGTAAATTCCCAGTGGTTAGCGCAAGAGTGGTCCGAGGTCTAGAGAATATGACCTACCATGGAAAACAGTAATGCTTGGTGTGTTAGAGAAGATGGGTGATTATTTAAATGTGTAAATAGATGAGAAAATGAGAATGGTCTGGAGACCTTCTTAGACAGTAGTATTTTGTAAGATATGCCAGAGTGACAGAACAATCTTAGCTGGCACATTGGAGACATGTACAGGAAGAGGGAAAGGCAGGAGGATTTGAACATATTCCTTTTTACTTCAGCCTCACTGGATTGTCTCCTTTTTTGGGTGATGATGACAATGAGACCCTCAACAATATACTGGCCTGTAACTGGGATTTTGAAGATGAGGAATTTCGAGATGTTTCTGATGAGGCCAAAGATTTCATATCAAAGCTTCTCATCAAGGAAAAATGGTATATAATCCCGTATCTTTGAAATGTGTGCTTCATGCCATCATGGCACAGTTGTGTCACTTGTGCTGCTCCATTGCAGAACTAATATGACTTAGATAAGTTTTTTACGTCCACATACAGTATTATAATGTATTGGTGTTGTTCATTGTATCCATCAAATGCTCTGAAATTACCTGAATACATTTTTGCTGTGAAACAAAACTTAATTCATCTGCCATCTATCATACTGTTCTGAAATGACAGCGTTGCATGATAGCAGAACATGACCTGTAGCAGGTAATTGCTGAATTGTAAGATTCTGGGAAAAACTCTTAATAGCATTCTGGTTTTCCTCTAGCTGGAGATTAAGTGCAACTGCTGCCTTAAAACACCCATGGTTAACAGACCACAAGCTCCACTGCAGACTCCAGGTCCCTACATTTAAATATCCTTGTGCATCTGCTGTTGCCCTCTGGTGTTGCCACAATTTTCTTAACTTGGTTTGAGTCTTTGTTGCTGATTAATTTCTTGCCACTGTGAGCCACATGCATCCCATTGCGTTTTTTAGCTGTTATAATTTGCATGCTCACACTTGCTCATCAGTTCTTGCATGTCTGGGAGGAAATATAAGATCCTGCAATGCTGTGTGTTGCTGAGTGGATCAATTTCTTAGCAAAATGAAAGTATTTGCAAAATGAACACTGATTTACCATATAAAAAGGATTTTCCAGCTGGGGATGGTTCTTTTTTCTGCTTTGAAAACCCTTTCAGGCTCTCCTGAAGACCCCCATGAGTGCTGTTAGATTTCATCCTACCGCTTCCAAAGAGATGCCTTTCCTAACTGAGCTTGGAACTTCACCTAGTGCATACCTTTGTACTTAAGCACCTTCTTGCCCTTTGATGGTAGCCAGCTCAGTGGCCAACACAAAAGGAGAAGTTGTTTGCTCAAGCAAATAATTCAGTTGAGCTGGGCTGGAGGAGCAACAAGATTTTAAATCACTTTGGTTATTCCTGTGTCAGTAATTTTTGGAGATTCATGCTGTTAGTGACACCGCTGTTGGCTGTTTCTAAGAGAGTCCACTCTGTGGTTCAGTAGTTCACAAGGGGATAATTTTAGGCAGGTTTTCAGAATTTTTACAGCATTTGAAGTGCAATATTCACTTCTTCCTTGGCAGGCAAAGCACTTCTATGTTAAATAAAATGACTACTGTATTGCCTAGGATGTATATGTCAAGGTGCATTTTCATATATAGCCATCATTAGAATTAATAGACCGTATTATTAATTAACAAAATAATGTTATTAAAATAAGAGCAAAGATTATGATGACAATCAAGCAGAGGTAGCCCTACTGATGAGGTGGTGGGATGGACTGAATAGTGTCTTGATAGCTCTGTCCTTGCTAGATATTCCTGTTACAGAGTATGGATAACCAGAATTACTATAAAATAGGATATAAAAAAATCAAATACATTATTCTACTTTTCACTTAAATTTAATTTTCATTGTAATCTCTCAGAACAGCAAAGCCCATGAGATTATTAGAAGATTTGTAAGTGTGTGTGCACAGTAAAAATAAGAGAGTTTGTCATGGTTAATATATCTTCAGAGGTTTCCGTAGGGTACAATTTGACTCCTTTAGTTGGGTTCCAGTGAAGCTCTGATTTCTGCAATCTGGGGAACAGACAGTCTTTTCCAAATGCTGCCAGAACACAAACTGCTGTCCTTCCTATCACAGTTTTTTCTCAGGAAACCCTACCCTAATGCAAACCTTACAACTCATGTTATGCTTTGCATCTTCTCCCCCAGTATTTTTTATTCATACTTGTGCTTTGCAAAATAGCTTCACTAAACATGCTGATGTTGCAGTGTTCTTCTGCCATTACCTTAAGTAGAAGTAAGATATGATTGATCTGCAATTAGTACTCCAATAATTGTATCTTTCTTTCCTTTTTTTTTTTTCTTTCTCCTTAGAAAAAGGCTGAAGGTGACTGTGTGTCTCAAGCACCCCTGGCTCAATAACCTCTCTGAAAGAGCTGCCAAACAGAAGGTTTGTTTCAGGTCCCAAATGTTCCTTCAGATGTAAAAGCTGTAGCCCCTGTGGAAGGGATCAGTGGGCAGCTGAAAACCTTGTGTAGTCCAAAGTGCATGGTCCAAACTGTATTCACCACCACCACCATCCCTGCTGCTGTCTGGAAAGCATTCAAAATGTAAACTGGCTCTATTACTTATACCAAGTAACAGCAACGTGCAAAATAATTAATGGGTATGGAGCCATATGTGCTGCAAACCCTGGCCATTTTAGAGGGAATGGTTATGCTCCCACTGGCTCTCATGGGGCAGGATTTCACCCAATAATTTTTTGGTGTTGAAAGCTTTCGGGTTTTCATGCTGTGGTTAGAAGTACAGTTTAAAAAGGGTAGAAATATGAAAAGTAATAACTTTTTAGCAGAGGCATGGGCCAGACCCTCAGGGCAGCTTGACTAAGTGCAGTGAAATCAAAGCAAGGTGTCCCCTGAAAGAAGCTGCTCCACATGTCTGAGGACCCGGTTCTGACAGGGCACTTACTTTCCCTTTTAGCAACCCAAAAAATTTTGACAGAGCATCTCTCCGTCCTTTTTCCCTGGCTCCTCGTCTTTGCCCTTTCATTAACAAACAGTTCATTAGTGGTTCTCAGGCTGGCTTGCTTGCCTCCCCTGGGGATCAAGGAGGCTCGAGTCTGCTCTCTTTTTCTGTCCCTGGTCTTTGACCAAGGCATACTGACTCAGCCACTTTGAAATTGCGCTGCCTCAGGCGGTGCAGTGTCTCCATAAACCAGTACTCCAGTTCCCACAGCCACTTTCATCAACTACCACAGAAGTTGGTGGCTTTGTTCAAGGACCAGGGGAACTGCTCAAAGGTTCTGGAGGCCATCTCTGGGCAAAACTCAGAGGAGGGTCGAGATGCGAATCAGGCTGAGAACACACACATACACTGTAAAACCACTTCCTTTTAGTAGTGCGTCATGAGTAACAACAGGATGCCAAAATAAAAGTAGTCCACCTTTCACCACAGGCAAGTTTTTAATGGTGCCATCATCCATCATCTGCTTGGTAGGGCAAGTGATGGAAGGACTGGCGTTTTTTTGCAATGAGTTTTTTCCATCAACATGTGAAAAACAGAGTATTGTGAGAGGTTGGAATTTTTGTTCTGACTAAGTAAGATTAGAGCAGATTTTATACAGGGTAGTGTAGTAACACAGAAGGTAATGATCTTTACAGGAGCTATTTCAGAGACATGAAGATGCCTTTCCATGATACAGTGGAAACCACTAAGGACTAAGGTACCATTATTACATCCTGCTTGCTCTCTGAAGCCATGTAACTTCCTGATATGGTAATATCTGAGCATCAGCTTCTGGAGTGGAAATCCAGTGGGAATTTATACCTCTTTGTGATCCTCAGTATTCACCCTCACTTCAGTGGTGCTGAGACAGATTCCATGAAGCTTTGGTCCACTCACCTGTGTGCTTCTACACAGTAGTTTTCTAAACAGGTTTTTCAGCCCTGTTCAAGACTAGTGTTTGTATCTGTATTTCCCATTTCAAGCCACTAACTTGTGGCAACAAATGCAGCAACAAAATGGTGAAAATTCTTCCTCTCTAATGCAGGAAGCACTGTATTACACAATTTTCTATTACAACCAAAGTCAACTTTTAAGATAAATTGACTGTCCAACAGCAGTCAAAATTATTTTTAAATAAACTTTTAATAGCTTTGTAACATAGTAACCTACCCATGATCTAACTTGCAGGAAAATCTGGTTTTGGCTTTTGCAGTGTTATTTCCTCTGTGTGTGTTTTTCTTTTTGGAGTTTATTTGAGTTTACTTAATGAGTGGATCTAAAGTCATAGCTGTGCCTGATTTTTAAAGAATCCCTTTAGCTATTTTTATCAGGCAAGTAGTATGGTTACCACATTTAACCCAAAATAATGGAGTCAAGTGCCAGTTGATTTAGACCTGGCATTATAAATGCTTGCAGTGGTAACACAAATAAATGGAGAGGTTTGCAGCATGGCTTTGCATGCTGTGATCTGTATGACAAGAGAGGCAAAAAAAGCAGAGTAGCTGCATTTAAAGAGACACCTCCAGGATCAATTCTCCACTTACCAAAGAAGACTTGTCTTTTTAATATTGTATAAAACATTTCACAGAAAAGGTGGCTGCGAGAATCCTTCGTAAGCAAGAAGTTTCAGTGCTTCTTTCTTTTCTTTACGCACAAAGAAACCTGTGGTCATCCTAGAACACTTAACCAACTGAAAAAATATACTGCTGGATTAACTGGATTCTTGTTTTGTTTATTTTTCAGAAAAGCTGCTGTGTGGTTACTGCTGCTAAGAGATTTGAAAATATCAGCAGTCTCGGTGCTTAACTCCCCTGCCATGACTGAGACTTCTATGAAATGGACCAACAGCACTTTAGTTGCAGGACAAGTCCCAGCATTGTGGAGCTGCTTCTTCTCTATTCAGCTGTTAAAAGAAGGAAAGTATTTCTCCAGGGTGCAGGAACGTGTTTGTTCTTGAGCAGCATGTTCTCCATGCCTGCGAGTGATACATTAGCTTGGTTTCATAATGAACTTTTCTCTATCTAGTCTTATATCCTCATTTACTTATCAAAAGCTCCTTAAAGTTCAAATTATCATGTAAAATTAACTGTTTCTCATCTGAGTCCAGAAGGCAACCTGTCATTATGTTATATCTGTAGCCAAGGTTCATTTGACACTGGAGTCAATTTCAAAAAACAACAAAAAAATTGCAGCAAATTTAAAGCTGCCTTATGTAGAAGATTTGAAGTTTGTTTTCCCTGTCACTCTAAAATGAGTTAAGGATTAGCTCAACCAGAGTTAAAGCCATGTTAATGTATCACCAGTGGAAGGGAGAAATGAGGCTTTCCTTGTGTGTAGGTGAATTTGCTGCAACTGTGATATGGTACATTTCAGGATTTTTTAGCCTGATGAATTACAGCTCGCTGTAAATACACTTGGATTAATTAAACAAGAAAGAGAACAAGGTACTATTCACTTGTACCCAGACCCTGTTCTCCAAAATGCAAGCATAATTCAGAGTTATTTTAGCAGAGGGTGATTTTATATCAGCTAATCTGTTTAATGCTCATTTAACTGATTAGAACCACTGGCAAAGAGGTGAGTCATTGCTTTGCTCATTATAACCTCTGAGTTAAATCAAAATCCTCTGTATTTCTAAAGTTCTCTTATCTTGCTCCCAAGCCTTTCTGATTCTTAACTAGGTAAAAAAATGGGAGTCAGAACAGCTGAATTCTTCACCTGAAATTGTTTGATTATGGCTCATCATTAAGTGAATCTAAGTTGCCAAGGCTCTGAAGTTAAAATAATGAGACTTATTCCCTGCTGTATATGGCTTTCTTACTGCTTGGTTTCAGAACTACATAAATGCAAATCGTAATGAGTGTTTTATTTAATCATGCTGTTGTGGTGTCTTTACATTGTCTTTGTGTAATCCAGTTCTGATCAAGCCACATATTAACACAGCTATCTCGATATATTTATCTATGCATTTCATATGTTTATGTATTTAAGTTCTGTCTTTTTTAAAAAGGGATCAACATAAAGACAAAACAGTATTATTCATCACCATGCAATGAATTACTTCTCACACCTTTGTCCTTTCTGGATAGCATTCATTTTGAAATTAAAAGGGGCCCATTAATGGGACATCATGGCCATCACACTCTCTACAGCCAGTTTGATCCAATGTTTTACAGTCATTGTAGTACATCCCTTGAGACTGCTCCTGTAAATGAACCGGGCTTCTTACAGCTGTGACATCTTAGTAATACTGATGTGTTGCACCAGAGCTTGCAACTACTGCTATCACACACTGACACACCATGTAACTTTTATACAATATAGACTACTGCCACCTTCAAGTCCTCATCTGTAGTCTTAACTGAAGTAAACTTTGACAAGCAGAAATGGAAGTTTCTTTGGGAAAAGACTGAGCGGTCTCAAAGCAAGAAAATAAGGATATGACATTTAGATAGAAGCTGGGCTGCTTGTTTTTAGTCACCATTTATTTTTGCCTGTACAAAATAAACAGAAAAGCTGCTTTTCTCTTAGGGCTGGGGTTCCCACTCCTGCTCTGACTGTCTTCAAGATACTGTCGCTTTTTATACAGTAAACAATCCAATTATCAGACTAAAATGCAGCAAACAACTTTGGAATGACAGGATCTCATTATGCACTTTAGTGCCACTGTTATAGAATTGGATCAGGGGTTTGTTTTTCCTGTGGTAGATTTTACATGGATATGAATAAATTACATGTAATTTTGAATCTTATTAACTATACTAAAATAATAGGGTGACTACAGCCTTTTCTGCTTTGTTGCTCAGTTGAATTAAGAGGATTTATTATTTGTTGATATATACATCTGAGTAGTAATTAAGAGCTTAGTGCCATGAAGATCAGCCCAGTGTTATAGTGTGTTGCTCTGAGTCAACCACAAATCCTCCAGGAGCTGTAGGAAATCGTGGCCTCTGTTGAGCACATTCCTCAAGTCCATCCGTACAGTGCTCCATCAGAAATAGGAACACATGGAAGGATAGAAGAGCTGGACATATTTCCCCCACCTTGAGAATTTAGGCATGAGTTGAGGAGGAGACCCCTCAGCAGCCTCTGGCTTGGGCGATGGGGTAGTGTGCTAACACAATCAAGGCACTTAACTTCCATTCTTAATAACATGGATAATGGTGGTCACATTCTAGAGTCTTGTCTGTAAATTGTCCCACTGTTTCATTCTTGTAACAGCTCCTGCAGTAGGGGTGAATTTGAGGGAGGGACAGTCAGAGGAGATTGGACTGAGCAAGTGTCTGCAGTGACTGAAGGTGCCATTTGGCGCCCAGGGTTAAACCCAAGTGGGCCTGCAGGTGTCCAGTGCAGGAGAAAAGAATCCCAAGCACCCTGCTGCTTTTTGCTCCACAGACGCTGGATCTGCAGCACCGAGTCCAAAGGGAGGTACATTACCTAGGGCCTTACTTACCAAGGGTAAGTAAGTTACCAAGGGTAAAAAATTATACTGCTGTGTAATCATCACTGCTGCGTACAGCGATGTGCCTGAGAAAAATGTCTCCAGGGATGTTCATTTGTGTCTCGTATCCACCTCAACATGAGAAAGAGCTTCTTTACATTGAGGGTGGCAGAGCACTGGAACTGGCTGCCTCGGGAGATCATGGAGTCTCCCTCTCTGGAGACATTCCAAATCCCCCTTGATGTGTTCCTGTGTCACCTGCTTTAGGTGACCCTGCCTTGGCAGAGGGGTTGGACTGGATGATCTCCAGAGGTCCCTTTCAACCCTAAAAATTCTTTAATTCTGTGATTCTGTGATCTTTTCTGGCTGTTGTAATTTTAGTTAAATAATAGCTTGAGACAGATTCTTTCTAGTGGCTCCCTAATTGTGTCTCAATGCACTTTGAGCAGCATGCTCTTTTGTGTGTGTGGCTCACATATGCAAGTTTGGTTTGGGTTCTGTGTTACTTTGCCCTACCTCTGGAAACATTCTAGGTTGAGTTGGACAGGGCTTTAAGCAACCTGATCTAGTGGGAGACATCATTTCTCATTGCAGGAAGGTTGTACTAGATGACCTTTAAAGGTACCTTCCAACTCAAGCTATTCTATGATTCTATGATTTTATGATTGAAATGTGTTCTGTAATGACTAATAGCTAAAGCCTGCTGTGTTAAATTATTGTTTTGACACATCATCATTTATTTTCTACTAGGTCATAATTATACTAAGGCTACTAGGTTCTAATAAGTCACCTACATCTGTGTGAGTCTGCTTATAATTTTTGCTACATATTGGCTTATGTAGTGATTGCATTTGGAAACTGTGAATTGCTGTGCTTGTGAGCAGGTTTGGGTGTGAAAGGCACTGTTCTAGCTGTTGTTATTCCATTTAGCTGCATACTCACGGACAGACAGGGATGACTGCAGATACCTCAGGACTGGTGTAGACCTCAGTTGTGGTGGGAGGCATAAAGTGCCCAGATGCAGTCTTTGTTTTGTGCACTCTTCCTGACATGTAAAAATTAAAGGCCATGTCCTAGGAACATGACAGCTACCACCTGGCACTCATAAGAATTAGGATGCTGTTATTCCTGCTCCTATAGATAAAGCAGGTGTACTGAATGCCAGATCTGCCAGAGTAGTCTGACTGACATCAGGATTAGAAGCAAATATACTTGGCACAAGATGGGACACTAGTGGTTTTCTACTGGTTTTATATGTTGTACATCCTGAAGATTATGAAATGGGTAAAAACCCTTTTTGCAGAAAGAGCTCCATACTGTCATGTCCATGTTTGTGAACACCTGCAGCCAGTCGCTCCTCTGGGTACCCTCACAGCATAAGCAGTTGGCAACTTGGATAATCCACTCTGGAGATTACAAGAGCAGCTGCTTTTCAATTTCATTTTTATATTCCCTCTAATGTCAGAAGCTGAATAAAGTTGAAGCCAAGCTAAATTCTTGATTCCAACCAGGAATAACAGGGTAGCTCACAGAAATAAATAAGGGAAGTGCTAGATCCACCTTTTGTGATGTGAGTAGTACAAGAGTCCAGTTTAACCACCTCACTTTCCTGCCAAAAATATCTACTTTGCACCAGTCCTGATCACTAAAAAGAAAAAGAACCTTATCTTTTTAACAGTGAAGGAATCTCAATCAAGAAACAGTTTTTCTGCAGTGGTTAAATTGCTGCAGTAAGAGTCAAGTTATTTTAGCATTTTCAGTTTAATATTGACACTGTAAATCCCTGACGGCCTCTTTCAGCAAAATGGCCCCCACCAGGAGCTGTGTGAAAAGAAGGTGTTTGTCAGCTCTTCTCCACTGATGGAGACCTGGAAACGTTGGATTCCATTCCCCTGGATCCAGTGAGCAGGGCAATTCTTAGCTTGTGGACTTTTAATACGTGGTAACGGATGCAGTTTTGCACCCAGAGTAGTGATGAATGGATGAATGAGCACTGATGCTCCAAATTCCTTCCAGAAGGGTGATCCATCTTCACTTACTACTTTTATCATTGCCGATACATACTTATTCTTGTGTGTCCTGTGAATAAAACTAAACACTGCATGAATCCTTTTAGGAATGCTAGACTGTTTCACCTTCCATGAAGGCTTGGTAGCTGAACAACTAACTCCTGTTTCAAACTTAGATCAAGACTGGTAGAGACAGTGCTTTGTAAGTATGTTATTTAGCTGTGTCTGTAGAGTTAGTGATCTCATTTTGGTGTGGAAGGACTAATGTTTGTGTACCCCACAGCAACTTCCCCTGAATTTCGAGGACAGGCATGTGGCAACTCAATCATGAAGCTTGTGGATTTTCATGTACCTTATCACTTTGGTTTGCATATCTGGTTTTGTAGATTAACTCATGTATCTCTGGTATGTGTTCTTTTGTGAAAACCATGAAGCAATCTTGTAAAAAGATGAATGAGGAATAAATGCTGATTTTGTTTACTCCAGGGTTTTTGTTCTCTGTATTTAATGTGCCTGTCATTTATATTAGTGACAGAAAGAAGTGTGGCCTTTTTCCCAACTGCTGTCTCTAGATGCATGAAAAGTAATTTCCATTTAAACAAAGGTACCTACATCAAAGCTTGACTCAGGCTCAGTTTGTACTCACTCCTTGTAAGAAAACCTTGGCTCTCTCTGCAAGTAAGTGGGACTTGAGGTGCTCTTGACTGCAGTCTTGCTGGAAGTCCTTAAGACCAGGTTACGAAGGAGGAAATTAGAAATTACTGAAATTTCTGGTATTTGGTTGCTCAAGAGACCTGGTGTACTTTTCTCTCTAATTTGTCACACTTGCACCACTGGCCTATTCAGTATCGCTGTCTGGGGGATGCACTTTAACCTTAGGCCATCTAGGAGCTCACAGACTACCAAAACAGTCTGGAATCAGAATTATTGTTTCCCACAGAGTTAAATCAAACTTCAAGTGGGCTGGCTAGTGGAAAAATAAAGAGCAAGAGTAAAAATTGAGAAAAAGGTTACAGGGTAAGAAATCAGGAAGCAACCTCTGACGGACACTGGCCTGTATTCAGTAAGGAACAGCTTTTCTGGCTGGTTTATCCACAGCTCTGGTTGCAGCACTGGAGACATGCACCATACTTGAGAAACAACTTTGGCTTCTTACACTGGCAGGCTCTCGTTTAACACCAGCCTGTATTTGATAAGCCTGAGGTTTGCAGGTGTAAGATCTAAGTGTACAAGATGCCACCCTTCTGATGAAGCTGTAAGTTAAATCGACCAAAGGGTTGCATTCATTCCCCAGAGAGATCAGCGCTCCTGGCTGACATGGAACAAAGCCATCGCAATCTGGCTGGCAGAGCTTGGGGGCTGAAGGAATCAACAGGAGAACAGTTTTACAGTAGCCAAGCACAGGACATGCAGCTGCTGCCCCTTTTCACCTGCCCAAGGCAGCCCCCAGGCCACCAGCCATTTCAACAGGAGCCCAGCTTAGCTGGTGAGCCCCGGAAGAACCTATGCTCCAGCATCTGTCCACACGGGGCCCTGGGGAGTTCAGTAGGTGTCTGACAGTCTTTCGGGGTGACAGCCCAGAGGGAGTTCCTATGCATGACCAGGACTTACACATTTGCTCTTCATTCGCCTTTCTTGAAACCAGTTGCTGCGTTTTAGTTTTCAGTGCCTTTGACTGAAAGGCACTAAAAGGCGTAGGAGTTTTTGTCCAGAAAATATTAACATCTGTGCTTTAAAACTGATGAGGAAGACTTTGCTATAGTACCTTGGTCCACTCAACAGCTCCTGCTAAATGCATGCCACTGGCTAAAATAAAATAAAGGGGGCTAAAATAATGCTCAGCTCCCTGTCTGTGTCTGTAAAGCAACTCCACACTTTCAAAATGTGTTCCCTAAGTTCATGTGGTTAAAAATATGTTGACTACAGGAAAAAAAATCCAACAAGGGACATTCATAATTCTTCATTAATTAATAGTCAACCCTTTTTCTCCCTCAATTATTTCAAACACCTGCTCACAGTAAATTTCCTTTGCAGCTTTTTAATGCTATTTTAATATTACCCAGAACTTGGAAACATACACTAAGCTTCTCTTCTTTTTAATTATTTTCAAATTAATTTTAATTTTCTGAATATTTTCAGTGCTGCCCATTCATTCAATAAAACTGAATTTTAATTTTAATTCTTTTTTTTCCTTAAAGGCCTCCTAAACTTTCCAGAGAAACTTTATGAGCTGTTTTAATGAAAGCTTTTGGAAAAGGGACTGAATATTTCAAAATTCCTCTCTTGAAGCCTCCTCATCCAAAAAAAAGGGGGCGGGGGGGAAATCACTTCATCGGGTGACTCATATCTCTTGCATGCAGTAGGAATTCATCCAGGAGCTGAGCCATCTTCTATTTGGAGTGCAGGCTCTTCTGGGTGCAACAGCAAGGCCACCACCCCCAGCAGCGCCTCTCCTGTGCTGGGTGGGCTGTGTCCACCCCCAGGCTTCCAGCTTGTGCCCATCTTCAGTGGGTGCACAGTGAACATCTGCACTGCCACCACAGACGTGAGGCTGTCCCCAGGGCTCAACATGCTGCTGCCTCTTGGGGACACAGAGCTGTGACTGTGGCAGAGATGATGAAGGGAGGGTGAAAGTCATTCTTTTCCAGAGCCATCCACTCCTCACCAGCTAATCTAAATGCATGTCCTCTCTTTGCTGTAAGGCACCCAGTCAGCGTTTCATGACCTCTGTCTGTCTCCATGACTTGTCTAGGTTTGACATCTGACCGCTGCAAACAGATCAGGGCAAACAACTTTCAGGATGACCTCGGTCCCCCAATAACACAAATACTTTCACCGTGGGGGTACCGAGACACCCCTGCTCTGAACCTTGAATGTGTTCACCCCATTTCAGTCTGTGTGGTCTCAGGGGTTGGGGATAATTTAGAGACAGGTGGCAGGGTCTTGCCTTGTAAAAATGTGGTGGCCTCATTGTGTCAACTGAGCATTCCTGCTGCACCTCCGTGTCACCTGCTACTTGTACCCCTCCGCTTTGTCGGGTGGTTCATAATGGGTTTCTAATCCCTCACTGACAAAGCTCATGTCATGGGTAACACTGGGGAAGCCAAACCACCAGACTGCTGAAAGGAGATATTTAACTGGCACTGACATTTGCTAAGTTTCTTCATTTTGCTTTTAGCTTTATTTTTTGTTATGGTTCACTTGTGCAGACTTAAGAAATATCCATTGCAAAGAGCTTTCATCTACACAGCTCTTAATCCCTGCAGATGCCCATGTTCCATGGACTGGAAGAAGCTTTCTAATTGTAGGAATTTGTGGATTTTTTTGATCTTTGCCCCGGTGAAAGTGCTGTCTCAGAGCTATGCAGACGGCCTGAGATGTTAGACTTAGTCCCACAGGCATTTGTAGTCAGAGCAAAAAAGCGACAGCGACTGCTGCAATAGCGGCAAGTTGTGTCCTGACTGTGGACATTTTCCTGAGCTGTCAGTCACTCAGTAGCACCGAGGGGAAGTGGTACCGGGGCAAGGCGGTGCCCCCATAGTGGGGAGCATTTCAAGGGGTGATGTGTGGGTCTCTGTCTCTTTGCAGCCTGCCCGGCGCCGGGAGCCTCAGCGCTGGCGGTGCCCAGCGCACGGCGGTGGCTGTGCAGCGCTGGTGACACCGTGCTGCAAAGGGCCGGCGCGGCCACCAGAGGCCAGCATTGCTGTTCGGGAGCTGGGACAGCGGCCCCTTCCTCGTCTCTGGAGGGCAATCTCTGGGAAGGCACGCTACACCCAGAGCTGCCAGCGCCGGCTGCCTTAAGTAGTGCAGTGGCGCTCCCAAGTCCCATTTAGGGACCACCGTGGCAACCAATGCGTGGGGAGGCGGGTGACCTTTAAAAGACCTCTGACTAATAAAGCACTACTTATTTGCAGGCAAAACCTGCACTAAACATAGCTTTTAACGTCTCCCCATCCCTTAGCATGCTGCGCAGAAGGACGCAGGGAAGTGCCTGAGATATGATATCAAGAAAAGGCTGGAGAGTTTGCACCATGTGAGGCTGCCCGAGGCGTCCGTGGGGAAATGTCCAGTGCAGCTGGGAGTGCTCCTCACTCACTGCCATTTACATCATTCTCCCTTGGCAACAGCACTGCTTTAGGTCGCCTGCAGAACACCAACAGAAAATAGATGTGATTTAGGATTTGCATGTAAATCAGCTGGCAGGAGTAGAAAAAAATGAAGAAACTTGCACGCTCCTGCTGTAAATAGAAATCTACTTAGGATATGGTTTGTGTATTGAGAAAGAGATCCTGTAAGAAGCTGAACACATTAAGTGAGACCATGGGTACTTCTCTCCTGGCTTGAATGGGCTGTGAGAGCTTTAGACAACTGCTAGGGTTAGTTCTTTGTGTACTAAACCACTCAATTTTTCTTTGCCCTGTGCACAGAAGTCCTGTTGCTGTCCTGAAAGAGCATGAATGAAGGTTCCAGGTTCCATAATATTATCATTTCTTTATTCATATGGCTGAATGATTATTCACTAATCGGACCAGAAATTACATGGTGACAGATCTTTGTGATGGCTTCATGTGATCTTCAGTGACATAAGACCTCTCTCAATCAATTTCTTCTTTTACTACGGCACATTTTAAAAAAAAAAATCTTACTTCTTGTCTGATTTTATTCACCTTCTAGCCATTGGTTCTTGCTTTATCTTTTTCAAACTGAACAAATCCCTGCTAGCAAATGCCTCCTCACCTACATATGTCTAGACTGACTGTCCAAGCCCCCTTTCCACCTTTTCTTTACAAAATGTAGGGTTGCCTTTTCCTATCTTTCACCACAGAACATGAAAAGTGTTCTCACAAGTCACTTTGTTACGTATATGTTGATTTTCCAAAATAATTTTTAGTCTGTAGGCACTGTAATACAACACAGCCAACCAGGAACTGTCACGTCAGTGTCAGCTATAACAGGAGCATGGAGTCCTTCCTATTAATTCCTCACTTGTCCCTTCCCACACTTTTGATCATCATTAGCTTCACTGGTTGTTAGGTCACTAAATTTTGGCTATGATCTGCAGGTTACCAGTGCCTGGCTTTCCCTGCTAGCCAGGATAGAAGTTCCCAGCCCACAGGCAGGCCCTGTGTTCCTTTGGTATCTGGTTAACAACATTGCTACACAGGTAGCAGTCGCTGGACTCCAGAAGCAATGTAATTTTGCACTCACCTTCTCTCTGCATACCCATTGAAGACCCTGTGTGACAACAGTGTCTCAGGTGAGTCCAAAGGTTTTCACCTCAGTCCCCAACAAGCTAGGGCTACATATTCTTCCAAAGTCTAAATAAAATTAAAAAAAAAGGTTAACAGAGAAGACCTTTTATGGAAATATGGCATACATCAGGCAAGGCCATGTTTGTGAGGGTCAGGGGAAGGTACGTATCCACAGGCAGTATGGGAGCAAGGCAGAAATAATTCAGCCTTAAGAAAAGTCAGGCATCTGACTTACTGGAAGCACGTGATGCTGATGGGGGTATGAGGAAAGAACCCCGTCAGTATCGTATTTGCCCTGAGGATTTAGCAGAATTTTTAAAAGTAAGGTCATAAAAGAACTGAGAACAAATTCATCAAATTCTGCTGTCATTCATTCTGGTCTTCCAAACCGTAGCTAAGAGAGAATCCCTTGCCTATACAATTTACAATCCAAGAAGACAAACGAGCCAAAGGCAGCAAGGAGAGCAGAGGTGCAAAGTTGTTGACCTGAGTCCGCTCCTCTTGCAGGTTTGGTCACACATCTCCTCTCTGGTGCTGTCCCAACAAGCTACATTCCCCGCTGCTGGCACCACCCATCCATACTGTCACAGACCCCTGCCACCCAAGGTGTGCCGCTTCACCGCTACTGCGAGCATTCCACAGCCTTCTCCAAGCAAAACCCGAGCTCGGGCAGCAGATCATTGCCAACCCAGCTCACGCTGACAGACATCAGCTAATACACACCCAAAGAGCAGCTCTGGCAGCAGCTCTGGCAGAGGGAAGATAGTGAAGGGGTGGGGTGAAGCTCCTCATGCCCGCAGCCAGCTCCTCTGCAGCCGGGTGGCTCAGTCAGCACGTTCTGTGGAAGGCTGATGACTCCAGTCTCTGGGGCTTATCCCAGCTACAGCTCATGCTGCCTGCATAAATCTGTGGCAGGGACAGGGAATGAATCTGGAAGAAGATTAAGGGGTAAAGGACAGCAAAAGGATGAATAAAGTTACAAATGTGCCAAACTAGATGCACAAGGTGGGGGACACTGGTCAGCCACTTACACTCTGCTTCCTGCCGCAGTGATCACCACTGAAGTTACAGCAGCATTACCGGTGATTTTGCTCAACAGGGTCACTTTGGCTGCACTGGTTTGCAGGGAAGGATCTTGCCCAGGGACAGTGAAAGATCATCCATTGGCCTCATTCTCCTGTGAACCTCAACCCTGTGTTCGTGTCTTCCCATTTAAATACTAAAACATCTCCACGCTGTACAGCATGTGCTTACACCAGCTCTCTTGCACGTGGCGAGAGGTCGTGAGAGTCTGACTAGCAAAGTCATGAAAGGCACTGTCTTCTCTCCTTGCTGCCACTTGCATCAAGAAAACCAGGAGCAAGTTGAAAGGGCTGGTGTAGCATATGGAACGAGTCTTTACTCCTAACTCCTTGAGCAAATTTGTGCATGGTGGCACACTCAATATAAAGGCAGCATTGTCAATTTTGAGCATCAAAGCGTCACGCCTTCCAAAATCCTGAGAGTGGCTTAAAGATCCTGAGACTTCTTAAAAACAACAGATGTCAATTTCCTTTTATTTTCCTTTGGGTTTTGGAGCCTTTTGGGGAGAATTTTCTTCCTCTTTGTTGTAAAAGTAAGGTTTACCTTCTGCTCTGAATGAATGCAAAGGGCCTTATGGACTCCCTTGATTCCAGCTTCTGGGTCTTTAAGGGAAACACCAAAAGTCATTAAGATGTGCAATTAAATCACAACCGTGGCTAACACAGCAAATATAAATGCAAACCCTGCCCTAGAGAACAAAGACCCATTCATTCTGCTTAAATTGGTCTTGAGAGTTGCTTGCTGCTTCATTTTTTTTCCCTTTTTTCCCCTGTCCGTATTTCTTCAGAAGGAGGGGGAACTTTCTTGGCTTATGCCACATCCTGGATCATCAGAAAAGCCTGTGCTCAGCGGCCTAAGTCTGTCTTGCCTCCTGTCTGCCAACCCTCTAGAAAAGTGAGGTTACAGACAAACATCAGCAATGAGTGAGCAGTAATAAAGAACCTTGATAACTGAGGTAAAGTGGCCATTATGCAACTAGGAATGATAGGTAGAAAAATAGAAGCCGGAAATGTTGAAAGGCAGCTGAGGTTACATTCCTCATTGGAAGTAAAAGGTGAAGGAAGATCAGTTGGCAGCAAGCGCTCCTGCTCCGTTCATAGAGAGGGATTTGCCAGCAAAGGATATTAATGATCTGAGAGTGAATTGCAACTCCACAAGGGAAATCTGAACTGAAAATGGAAAAGACAGAAAGCTAGGCAGGGGGATTTGTATCAGGTTAAAATGTCAACATTTGGAGATGGATGAATCACTGGAGCTCAGACTAGGAGGAACAAAATAACCCACCCTCTCAACAAAGAAACCAAAGAAAACAGCAAAACCTAACGCCAGTGTGTCCCTTTGTCCCAAAGTTAAAGCTCTGCCAGCCCGACCTTTTTCTGGCTGGTCATATTTGTGCAAGAGGATTGGCTCAGAGGTGAAAAGTGGTGGTCTACAGAAGGGGGCAGGTTGCCTCTGCCAACTCTCAAAAACTGAGTTTGTCCCTTTCCCCCCACCCCTCTCTTTTTTTAAACTGTCAAAAGGCACCTCTGTCTCTGTGGTATTCAATGAGCTCTACCTGACCAAATCTCTGTTACTAGATGAAGGGCGTTCAGAAGCTAATCCATCTAAAGGGATTTTTGGCCAGGAAAGAGGAAAGGCCCACAGTGCAAGGTTTGGGGATTCGATTTTTTGGAGACCACAGTTTGTATTGGACTGCTTTGTTCTATAATCCTATCTCTGTTCCTGTCAAGAATATATTACAAGACGTGAAAAACATCTTCTATATTTTTTGCTCAGTGGAAGACCTCTTTTTAAACATGAGGACCACAAATTTGAAACTTTAAGTAAGTTTTGTGCTAGTACTGCAATTTACAGGGTGGTTGGGGCTTTGATTGCATTTTTTCATTCCTTTTTAGGAGTCAGTTGAGCTTCAGGCATTTCCAGGGCTATTTATGCCTGTTAATCCTTAGAAACTGGCTGAGAGCCTTGGATTTGTCTTCCTCAGTCTGAAATGAGGCATGGTCCACTCGGGGTTTCCAATGCCAAAAGTGGCAGGGCGTGAGCCAGGTGAGAGGCTGGGGGGAGGACAGGGAGGTCTGTGCTCCCCCCCCACTCTGCCACAGCAAGGGACAGGTGACAGAAGAACCTCTCCTGAAGAGACAATTAAGTGTCAATCCAAAGAACAACATTAAATTGGCACAACATTCCTTTCTCCTTCAAACCACAGGATTTTTCAATCAAATATGAATTTTAGCAGCGAGATGTGATTTTTGGCACTCTTTAGGCTTAATTTATTAACAGTTTCATCAAAACTTTTGGGCAATTAGCCAAACTTGTTACTTTGTGTGGCCAAACTAGATATTAGTCCTTGTTTCATTGGAGAAAGACATTCCTTGTAAGTTCCTCAGGATGTCTTGGTTTTGGATGTCTGAGAAGCAGAGATCCACCAAAACCTATTCACTCATCCTGGTTTCACTCTCTCTTCTTCCACTTCTAAATGTAAAATATGCTGAAGTGTGTGAAAAACATTTATATGCGTTTCCCACACTTTCCCAAAGCCCAGCCTGTATTCCAGGGAAATGTGTGAGCTAACTTTTCCCCAAAGTCATCTAGGCTCTGCTAAATAATGTAAAAGAAGGAGTCAGGCTACTTTAGGGTCTCACTATGGGGTGTTATGATTGTTAATTTTCATACTAACTGGAAACTGCTCTAAACTTCCTTCATATTACCTTCTTGGTGACACTTTCCCTTAAATCCTGGTGGTCTCCCAGATATATCGCCTCATGAGTTTCTTCTAACAGTTTTTCTGAAGTTGTGAATTACCTTATGGAGCTGGTCAAACAATGTTCTACAGCAATAGGATTTGCAAGTGTTTAAAATAAAACTAAAAAGTTGACACAAGGAGTAATACTGTTCTGAAATCCTCTTGTTCATTTTTGTTGTGTTTAAGCAAAAAGACTTATTAGATAAAGCACATAAACCAGCTAGGATTGAATGTGATCATTCCCTGGTTCTTACAAGAAAGGCTTAAGAAGCAAGTAAAATCTGTGATGAAGGCTCCCAACTTTCATCACTTAGCTCCATGAACTGTCAATTAAATCTCCATGGACGGAAGAAACTCCCCTGACTACTTCTATTTTATGGCACAAAGTTAGCAGCCACAAGTTTTCCAGGAGACTCAAAAAGAATGGCTCATTCTGGAGCATTTCTTCCCTCAGGACATGAGAAAGAGCAGAATATTTTTGAAAGGTGGAATTCAAGAACAGGAAAATAAATTTATTAGCTGGCAACCACTGCAGTAGGCCAGAGGAGTGAGCAGGGAGAGGAGCTGGGCATACACTCTGAGGAAATTCACCTCTCCAATATTGCTGTGGATAACTCTGGCACTGCTCTTTTTATTTATTTTTTTTTTTTTTCAAATTTTGTGTTGTTGTTGTTTAACCTGACTTGTAAACAAGAATTGGACTTTCACTGGTCTAGAAACTGACATCCACTAATTAAAATGCACCATGGCTCACCAGAGAGTAAATCCCAGGTTCACACAGGCTTTGAGGCACCTCGTTTGAAATGAAGTATCTGTGTATGCCTGCAGACCTGGCTTCCAGGCAGTGCAAGCCAGACATGGGAGCTGCTGCTTCTCACCCCAGGCACCAGACATCTCCTGCCAAAAAGTGAAGCCACACAGATGAATTTCACAGTAAATGAGAAGCCACAGGACACAGCCAGGTGGGTAAACACTGGAACAGCACGCTCCTGAACTTGGAGTGAGAGTTATAAGGGCAGGAGCTCTTGCAAAGCACCTGACATGGAAGGGCCAGCAGAGCTGCCACAAACGACTGGGGCTGGCTCCTGATTTTTGGTGATACTGGCTGAGTCACTGCTGGCAAGTGGTGTCCCAGGGAAGTCGCTGAGACTGCCTAGTGTGAGTAATCACTTGTCGGCTCAGACCTCCCAGCCTCTCTCTCCTGTGCTCTTGGCAATGGTGCTTAGAGTGAAAACAAATAAATAATCCAAAAAAACCTCCCTTAACCCCCCAGCAAGTGTTTTCCAACATGTTCGCAGCCTTTAACAAAACATTTGGAACCTATTTTCCAAAAAGTTCCAAAGGTTTTCCAAAGCCCAGATTTGTCTAGACTCTCCCATCCTCAGTGCAGGAAAACAGGGTGAATGGATAGGGTGTGATATGGATTTTTTTGAAAGTTTGTTTGGATATCAGGAAGTGAACAAGATAAGCTAAATGGCCCTTTCCTGCTTTTGCTCTTTTAATACTTATTTTCCCTTAGTAAGTCTTGACAAGAAATGTTTGAACTAAAGGAAGTCAGATGAGTTTGTTGAGCTCCCCTGTCTCACCTCTCCGCTAAAAAAACCCCACACCTGTGGCTGGGAGATAGCACCAAATCACTCTACAATCTGAGCCCTTGGGCATATGTGAGAGCTGCTCCCTTTGTCATTTCTGCAACACAGAAAACTGCTTCCCTGCTTTTTCCACCTAGTTTAAAACTTGTAGGAGGCAGCAGGAAATAATCCCCTGGGCACTTTGGGATGCACCAGAGGCATGGAGAGTCTGATCCAGACGGGAAGAAAAGAAATAATCCCCATTGCATTAAAAGCTGCAGGTGCTGGTGTGTGAAGGAGCCCTTTGATGTAACATCAGTTGTGCTGCCAGAAAAGCCTGAGCAAAGATAAGTTAGAGAAACTGGTCTCCAGCCCAGCCACCCCATGCCTGATGGGGGGGTCTGCATAATGGCCAGAAATTACTTCTCCTCCATAAAGGTTTGTTCCTAAGTGCACTCCTTGCCTTGGCATAAGGTCTGGTGAAGGAAGATTCACGGTCCCTCTGTTTTTACACAATTTGGTGTATTCATGATTGCAAAGGTACCTGACCTAAACACAGCCCTTCATGTCCTAAGTCAGCCCTATCTCTGAATTTTAGATGTAAGAAATCTGGATTTCATACTGATGCACTTATATCCACAAAATGGTTTCTGTGAGTATCACCTTCTAGAATGGCACATTTTTAAGAAATAGAAAATCGCATGTCCCAACAGAAATTTCCTGACCACACAACTCCAGCACTAACATGCCACTCTCCTTTCCTCCCAGATCTCTGGCCTTGCTTCTGGAACATTATTTAAAAAAATAAAAATGGCCTACTCTGCTTTGTAGAGAGGAGAGTTTTAATATTTGATCAGAAAAATCTTTGGAACCCTGAATATTATTGTAACTCTGAGGCTGGGGAAATAAATTCTGTTCCTCCGCTGGAACATACTGACCTTCCTACCCTGTTGTTTATTTGTATGATCTGAACTAATTTTTTGTTTGAAATCTACACTACCTAAAAGCATTTAGTAGAACTATATTTTAAAGTAGCTTGCTAAACTGACTCTTGCTTAGTGGTTGCTTGGTATTTGAGAACCATTTACTGTAGCAGAGACTTTCCCACCAGCAGATGTTACCATAGTATAACAGGATGATGGAGAATGACCACAATAGGCAGGAGAATAGTGCAGCTAAAGGAATGTAAAGGGTTAATGCACCAGATGGATAACCTTTGAAAAGGTACACAATAAATGGTCAGGACATTTTGAAATCTGCAGCAGCCAAGTGAGCTGCTTGTCGCACAGGATTTGTGATGACGAGACATTGTTCTGATGCCGAGATTCTGATATCAGAAAATCTGTGCTATTCCTGTAAGAGTTTCTGAAATGTTAATTTTTTACAGGTTAATAAGTCATTTGCAGATAGTTGGTGGTCCTTTCTTTGAAAATACATCCCCTTTGTGAAAAATGTAAATAATGAAAAAATCTTAATAAAACACACATAGCATTATAGATGATGCTTCATCTCAGCTTTGGAGATCTCTAAAATGGAGGATGGATAGTGTATTTTCCAATTTTCTTAAGTCCTTCCCCTTTCTAATGAGGTTGTTGGCAGTGACTTATGACAGTTAGGTGTTACCTAGGCTCCAAAAAGACTCAGCTTAGTAGATGTCTGAGCACCTAACCATGGTTGTTGGCAAGGTGCTCAGACTCAATCATTTTCTTCTAACCTGTTCCTAATTCACCAGATTTACTGGCTCTGACTCTCTTAATCTGAAATAATTCCAGGTCTTCCAGGTAGAAGTTGTGCTAGCCATGTTTTTCTCATAGTGTCCATAGTTTTCTCATAGTCCAGTCCTCTGCAGATTCCAACTGCATAGATATAAAGCCCTCCCCAACACAGTGACTTTAAAAAAGAGTATATGTGTGTTTCATCACTTGTTCTGCTGCAGATGCTATTTTTGCCTTTCCCCTTACTTTGTTGCTTTCAACTATTCATTCATCTCCCTGGTGGGCAGAGAGGAGACACTAAAACACAAAACTGTAAATGCTGCCACTTTTAGGATATCTGGAACAATGACAGAGATGTTGTCATTTGGACATACTGGGGTTGACTAAAGAAAGAGAGTCCCGACGACATTTCCACCAAAGAGTCAAATGAAGGCAATGTTGTTGTTCCAACCAGCTTATTAGAGTGTGTTTTGGGCAGCCCAGTTTCTAGTAGCAAAGGCTTGGGTCAAAATTCAAAAGATAAGTGCATAAATGGCATGCACAGGACACCACAAAAGTATATTCCTTATACGTTTGCGTATCTCATTCAAACTGCCTGATTTGATCAGTACCTCTTTCAAACAGACTATTTCTTTCCAGTTTTGACTGCTCCAGCTGTACCTAAAACATCAGAAGGGCCAAGGACGCTCTTTTCAGTGTGGGTGGCTACAAAAACCCCAAACCCGTCTGGCAGGAGTTATGCTGCAAGTCTCAATCTGTCTTGTCCAATTTCACCATTTATGGCTGCAATACATTATGTCTGGAGAGAGAGTATCAGCAGCATGCTGTGCATTAATCCAAAGGCTGCATTCCTTAATAGATTAAATAGCCTTCATTGCTGATAAGTGATTGCATTTCTGGTGCATGAATGGTACTGCGAAGCACATAATGCTGTTAATAGCTGGGAAAGAGAACAGCATGAGAAAGCCCCTTTCCAGACTCACTTCCTCAGGATGTCATTTGGACTTAGAAATATCTGTGGGCTGTAAAGCTTCCACCCACGTTTCTAACTTCAATCTTTCCTGGATGCTTGGGTTCCCTTAGGACCAACATATCATGACATACCAAAAAATATTATATATAGCTTTGCCCTCTAGATCAGCAGTGCCCTCTGGAAGAACCCTTGGCTTTACTGGCAGCAGCAAATACATGTTTTCCAAAGTTGCAAGACTAGCAGAAATAAGAAGCTTTTCTCTTCGACAGCAGCTGTAGCTGTCTGGCCTAAAATACCTCCGATTAAAATGACAGTTTACCACAAAATATCCCCATCTTGGTGAAGGAGCTTGCCCAAAACATGCCCTTTCTCTCCTTACCTTCCAATCTTGGCAGCATGTGAAGGTTTATCTTCCAAGTCTATCAAATAAGAAGCTCTTAAGAAAGGTTCCTTCCTCACTCAGCAATGTGACAAAACTACAGAAAACTATCTATCAAGGGAACAGGGCTAATGTTGTTTCTACAATGCAGAAGCAATAGAGAGCAGTCTATAACCAAAGGTTGAAGCCAAAGTTGCTTTTAGATCTGAGATAATCACCAAAGTATTTAGCAGAACAGAATGCTATATTTTATGGCACGCTCTCTGCCCGAAAACTGTTACTTAATGCACTGGGGTGACAGTAAAAGAAAAGGCACGTTTCTAAGGATTTGGACAGCACAATTATACTCTGTAAAGTAAGACATGGCCTTGTACACTGAAAGCTGAAATAAATGTGGACTTAAGAGTATTGATGAACAAATAGGAAGTTAATTTGCTCTAGCTCCGCCTTTAGATCTAAAAAAATCAAACTAAGCTCTTGACGGTTTCAGAGACATTATTAGTACAATTATGAAAATCAAATTCTGCGCTCTGTTTTCTGTTACATCCTCCAGTTCCAAATATAATTCAAGGAACAGTTCGGTCTTTTTGACTGAACCTAGATATTCTGTTGGTGATGTAGGAACCAGAAGAGACCACAGGTCATTCTTCTGGAGGTGCATGAAGTCTCAAGAATATTATCAAGAATAGAAAGTGGTTACGGATTATTGATGAGACATTAGATTAACTCTCCATGACTAAGAAGTTTAACACCCTGTTACTGCACACCCACAATCTAATTTCCAGGAATCTGAACTGTGTCAGAAACATTGTATACTAGGGTGCTGTTTTACCTATATATTTGCCATAGGCACTCTCTTCAAGGATCATGTGCTGGTATGAAGCCAGGAACAAGACCCAGTTCCTTTGTTTGCTTCCACATCTTGCTGCACAGGAATGTGCTTCCATCTGGAGAGCGCAAATGTAGTAGTCTCTGATACATCTGTGACTTCTGACTTGATGGATTGGTCCTGGAGGTTGTTTTCTGTGTTTGCTTGATCCCTTTTTTCTGCAGACTGCAGTCTCTGGAGCCATGTTCCAGGGAGTTTGGCCTAAGATTTGGTTCTTTAGAGGCTGAGAAGTAGATGAGGGGTAAAAAATGACTGCACTTGCTGGTGCAATCTTCTTGCTCTGAAGGTATCGTAGCAAAATTAGAAGAAAATAAAGGGTTCTGAGGTTGGAACTCACAGCTGCTGATTAGCTCAGGGAAACCATGAATGTTTTCTGTTTGCTGAGAGCTACCTTGCTTACCAGGAACAGCAAACACAAAAGCTTTTTAGGAGCAAAATTCCAAGTAAAACCCAAGCCTTTGGATTTCAGTTTGTTGAAGTTCACCCAGGTTAACTTTTTTCACGTGGGAATTTGTTTTTTATTTTGCATTCATCCATAAAATTGTGCACAAACACCCTTGAACTACAGGGTTTTCCTCATAATCAAGAAGGATTATAGCTGTATTTATATCTGCCCCTCACCAGGAGGTGCTGGATGTTCACACAAAATGGATGTATCTACTTGGATCACTATGAACCTCTATGAGGACTTATGCATAGGCATGCAAAAAAGACTCAGACTGGGGTTACAGTGTCTCTGGGATCACACACACACAAAAGAGGAAAATTTGAAGAAGATCAGAAATGTGCATGGCTCCACCTTTCTGCTTCATCCTCCCTCTCCTATAAGAGGACCTTGCAGAAATTGGGTTTCCTTCTATGATCTTGGCACACACAAAGAATCCTCAAAAAGATTTCCTTGCCATAGTGTTCAGGACAGTAACATTTACATTTTGTGCACTCTAGAAAAGCACGTTCCTCAGTCTGAGGTTTGCAGGTCTGACCACAGCTACCTAAGATAGGATTTTCTTACAGCTGTAAGGGTGGCTGTACCTGTTTGCGTGTTGGGCAGTGAATGGCTGGTAAGCCAGGGCATTTGTTACGGGCTTCTATGCGCATCCTTGACATCAGAAGTTGTGATGAGTGTCCCAGCCATGGCCTGGAGGTACAGATGGCATCACTGAAGAGTACTCTGGGGTGTGTCAAATCTTAGCTTAATTCTTGCTTCTGTTTGAGGGGATCTGAACGCACCTCCCATGAAGGTGTATTTGAGTCATGAGCAGGCTGCACACAGTGTCCCAGGCCCAACCTTTCCCACCACTGAAGCTGTTTTGCTTTGTTGGTAATAACTCTTCACCAGACTGGAGAAGGTGAAGTCTGGAGGTCAGAGCATTTTTGTGGGAATACGGAGATCTGCATCATTCATCCCAAGGGGAGGCTTTGTGTGTGGCCTGTGACACTATCACTCACTTTCCTTCTGGCACACTGGCTATTTATGCAGGTTCAAATTACTGCAGACAGAGGAAAGATCTGAACCAGGGTCTCACAGGTCTCCTCAGTGACTGCTTTAACCTTTCAGCCTCTGGGGTAAGTTGGTGAAGGGGCATCACCTTCCCTGTCTGTGTTTTCTGTAGGCACCAATCCAGTTGGATTGGCCAAGATCCACTTCACAAGTGAAATGGGCAAGGCTCTCTTTGTGCTTGGTGTGCATTTGGAGAAAGGGTGTTGTTCTGGCTACAATGCTCACCTTTACTGGAGTGAGGGAATTTTCTGGCTGTCTTTGCTGCAAGTGAAAGGAGAGGCTCCAGGCGATCCCATACCATAATGAACCTAATTCCCTGGATTAGCTTCGTCTGACCCTGCTTTCATTAGAGCCGTTACATAAGGATGATAGCCATCTAATATATAGGCCAGACAAAGAGCTCATAAGGCAGCATAGCAGGGAGCAGAACTAGAAACAGTAAAATATGTTTTTCCCTCCTGATGGAAAAAGAAAGGTGCACTGGCTGAGATCTGTCAGAAACAAATGTTGGTATTGAGGCTCCTGCTCTCCTGCAGAGTCCGACGCTGGCTAAGGCATCTCTACTGGAGTCCGACAAGGAGTGGTGCAAGGGAAGAGACAGGAAGGGAGTGATTATTTAGCACCAATGGGTTTGTGAGCCTCTGCAGAAGAGGGTTAACGTGATATGCCAGCAAATCATGGCATAATGCTGATGCTTTGGATTCAGTGAATTTTAGTTGCAGGAGTTGTGAAAACACAGCTATAATCAGAGCTCTGCTGTAGCTATCTGTAGAAGACATTTGTCAGGGAAGCCCTGAGTGTACCCAGTCATGCAAATGTTCTTTTTGAGTTAAAGGTCTGTGTGAGTTTTCCTCAGGAGTGGACTGTGCAACCTACAGCAAGATAGGTGAGCAGTCACTCATCACATTCATCCCGGTGTGACTAAGCATCTCCATAAGTGACCACGAGCATGTTCAAAGGTTATGAAAACTGGAGTACAGATCCACTCTGTTCTCATGTATGGAAATTCTCAGTGAAGGCAATGGGAGACTTTTGCCAAAGACTGAATTAGTACCCAAGCATTTGGTTGTTACAGCCTGTTTCTTATTTGCATTAATACTCTTTTCCACAGTTGTGTTACCGCAAAAGAAGCTGGGACCCAACTTACTCTGCACATGGTTGATCTACGGATATCATTCATAAATATAAATATAAATAT